>JAECUM010002056.1:0-153657 GCA_016617855.1 Megalonaias nervosa
GCAAAATTTGGATGCCAATAGGAATGGCTATTACCTATCCTAATGCGAAAGGAAGGGGTATAATAAGTTACTGCTGAAAAAACAGCACCGCAGTGACTCAGATCTCATGAGACCCAATAAAACTACTAAATATACAAAGGACCTACGGTATTAACAACTGAAATATAGAAAAACATATCTGGTTGCCCAGATGCATCTTTGACTCCAGAAGAGGGCAATTTTATCTCGAGAGCAATTTGAAATCGACTGATTATCATGGCATCAGCAGAAAAGAAGTTGACTGCTGTGCATCGGACAATAAAGTGAGAGTCAGGCTGGGTCGGAGGAAGAATCCAGAAATATCCTGGGAAGAACTACCAACTCATGGGAAGCTACTTACGAACTTTCTCACATACCCATGCTGGCCTAGCCTGGGACTCGGACCCACATGGATAGAGGCGAGATGTACGTGATCTGTTATGGCAAGCGACTAAGATCGCTTGGTCAACTAGGGCCCCATATTCTACATCTTTTAGAAGGTTCTGTGGGAGGATGACAAGGGCAATTCTGTCCTAAAAAAAAAGCAAATTAGGCTTTAGGCAAGCGGTCTGGATCACTGGTATTAAAATGTGATTTTTTTTTTTTTCTTCAAGTATTAGCAGCCATACTTTATGATGGTCAGCACTTTTTGTAAAAAGCTTTGAAAACCTTTATGCCAAGATGCTCTCAGACAAATTCGTTAAATTTTGTTCAGCAATCATGAGAACAAGTTGTTCAGTGCTTTTTCTACTTTTTGTAGACCTATTGGAATTATTTTTAAAAATTTGTACTGGTAGGCCTTCATGCCAGTATACTGTCAGATTTGTACAAAATTCTATTCAATGGTTTTTGAGAAGTGGTTAGATATCTTTAAAAAAACCCAACTATTTTTAGTAAAGGTGACCACACTTAATAGCAGTTGAATTTTTTTTTTATTTTTTTTTATTTTTATAATAAATTTGTAATATATACAAAGCTGAAAGCCCTTCATACTACTGCCTTTTGATTATACTTAGTAACAGGAAACAAGTCATGTACAGAGTTCAATTAGGTAACAGAATTCGGTTAACAAACTGAATCGTGGAGTTTGCGTTTCTGTAAATCTCGCGTCCCAGTCACTTGGTTTGATTCCTTAAAAAACAAGAGGTTTCAGTCATTGGCTTGGCTCAGGTACCTAATCCTTACTTTTTGAGAGAACTGTATGCGTTGATAAAGGTATTCAAGAACACCCGAAAGCCTAATTTCTTAGGATTACAATAGTGGTATTAAATCTGTTAGATGGGTGGAAAAAGTTAGCATTTTCTACAAAATCTCCATAATTACACCTAATGTTAGCAATGAAATACCTAAATCAACTCAATTGACTGCAGTATAGATTAAACCCAGTTTGCTTAAAAATGTGTGGAGACCAGTGTTGGTATTAGGGGTGAAACGATACACATGTGCCGCGTATCGATACTATTCACGATACACAGCCTGCGATAACTGATAAACTTTATGGTCTTTCCATCTTTGAAAGGTAGGTGGTGCTCCTTTGTGTATGTTGACATACTGGTTTTATTTCCAGTATGCAGATTACAGATATAGTTATCATATATTTATATGCAATTCTCATTGATGACAAAACAAAAATACTTTCAAACAGACTACTTGTTGGTTGTCATTGAGTTTTTTCCCCCAGAGTTTTAGGCTATTTAATGGTGGCTTTTTTAACTCACTTTAGCCATCAGGCCCTTTGTTGTTATGCACTGCATGAATACTTTGAAACATCTTATTACCGTCTAGCTAAAACTCGAAAGACATTACGATATTATCTTCAAAACAGAAGAAATTAAGCAATTTCCTTGTGCAAATAAAATCTCATCTAGAACAAGTCCTGGGAATGAGGAGGAATACCAACAAAATCTATCACGTTGTACTTCCTGCATATGCAAATGACTGCTTTGGCCACATGTATAAATTAGTGAAGAAGGAAAAACTACTGACAACACCCAGTCCTACTCTATATCTTAAGGGGGACTTCACACTGTGTCACCGAAAGGAGGAGAGAGTAGAAAAGGAGGGAGAGGAGGAAACAGTCATGGCTCAATATTTACCCAACACTTTAATACTCCAATTTTTTGCTCTACTGAAACCAAAATCTTTAAGAGATGTCACCTCTAGCTGTATAAGTATTAATGTGTTAATTATTTCTGAGCATACTCTGTTCCTTATCTGTGTATGAATATTTTTCTGTGCTTTCTTCTGAAAGGGCATATGCATAGCTAATATTGTCAGCTTGAAGATGTTGGGAAACTGATCTTTGTGGATGTTATTTAGAATTTTCCAAAGCTCACAGATATTATCTTTTGGATACGTCTGCTCCAAAATTAAATAAGATTTTTCACTAACACAAACTTACTTCTTGAATCAGTAGTTTACTGACTACTATGCCAGATTTTTCATCTCTTCCATAATGCTGTATTGAGGTTTTTAGCCAATCAATGCCATACTCTGCTTGTGTAGACAGAGGTATTCAAAATAAATATCTTTACTTCTTAATTTCATTTTTTCATCCTTATTTATTCAGTTTATCTTAACGCTGATATGGATATATGTTTTTGTAGCATATGATTCGCAGGGCTAAACTGATTGATAAAAAAATTAAAATTGCATTCTACTTTTAAATTGTCTGTATTTTAATTGGGCGGATTATTCTGCCTTTTCTACATTTCGAAATAACCGCTGAAAGGGCGACTGACCGTCATGCCCTCTATTTTTATCCATCCAACATGTACATCTGACTCGGGCTCAAAATCACTCACTGGTATCTTCATTGACAATTTCTCAGTTCGAATAATCCAATATATACTTCAGAACTTCAAAAATTATTGTCATTATCACTATCTCCAGTCAGTATTTGTCGAACGAAAACGTAATAAACCATGCCAGGAAGCTGACATTTTGGGTTTTCTAGGTTGCCCATATTTTATACGTGCATTTGTAAAACTTCCTTCATGGAATGTTCAAACTACGCCATAGTGCTTATTCCTGGGCACAATGTGCCAATCAAATTTAGTTTAACAACGTTTGTCACACTTGAAGATCCTAGATGTGTAAACAGTTACCTACCCGAAAAACAGGTGTCGCAACAAGAATGGTTAAATGGTACAATTCGTCAAGCACGTTTTCATATGCAGGACGTTCAACTAATCTGCGGGAGTTGTCGCGCATCACTGTTCTCCAAGTGTGTGAATTCATACATATTTTGCACGATTCACGCAATCGCACACCCTGACAGCATCTCTGTTTAATTACTTTATATACCAATGACTTTAGAGCCAAGTTCCTCTGTTGCTTTGCTAGCGTTTCCCGTCATTCTGGGAATAAGCTACACTGATTGCTGATTGGTAGTTATTATTTAACTTCGCCCGAGCATGCTGCAACCACCAATAAGATTTGAATGTAACATATTTCACTGTGTGACACACCATTAGTGAAGCTTTCAAATGGGCCTAATTTGACAAATTCAATGTAAAACCTTTGCGTAAAATTGGTTATTAAATGACGAGTCAAGTACTTCATTATATTCATTATGCACGTGGAGCACGTTTGGAATATATCCTTTATGCTGAACATGCGGAGTTAAGATAATTAGCATGGAATCGGGGGATGGGGCAGATTACATGCTAAGTAACTTCCTTTGAATTCGCAGACAAAGAGAGTTTTCAGTCTTTTTTGTTTTTACTAATAAAAATGAGTGCCTAGCACTGCAAATGCTGTTTCAGATAAATTCTATATTTAAATAAGAAGGCGAACTAATAATAATTATTCATAACTGCTGAAGACTAAAATAACATATACGGTATCGTTTTGTATCGAGTCTCCTCTTGTATCAATATGTGTATCATTCCAGCAAAGTATACATCCATCGATATACTGAATCATTTCACCCCTAGTGGGCATTATCTTTTACACAGACATATGCATAGTTCTTTTTTTTTTCCTTCTTTGTAAATGAGAGACTCGGGCAAATGGTACCCACAAATATGTATATTTTTATGCAACTTGTGAAAACAAGGCACTTCATAGTGGGTCCCTTTGGGTTTGGCTGAAGTTGGACGTATTAGAGGCTGTCATCATATGGAGGTTTGTTTCATACAGAATTTGTGCTGCATCTTAAAAAAAATATGTTGGTCTCGACTGCCAGTGTAGATTTACCTATTTTCTTGTGTGTATCAGTAGTAAAATGGTGAAACTGCTTACTTTCAATACCTGAAGATTTTCATAATGTACAGGTGACACTTGATTTACACTACAGATGCGTTCCTGAGGTTATCGCATAAATCAAAATTTCCCATAGGATACCTGTAAATTACGTAATCTCTTGGGCAAATTATGCCTTAAGTTTTCAACTAACAATTATTTATGCATAATTTTCAAACAAATAAATACATATAATATGTACATATTGCTGCATGTGAACCCACAGCACATGGCACCAGAGATGGCATAAAAACAAGCAGCAAATCAAATGGAAAGCGCATGAATTGAATTGGCATATAGCAAGTGGCACCTGTACGAAGGGACAAAAAAAAAATTTACTGACTAGAATGACAGGCCCCTTGCTAAATTTATAAGATCATGCATACATACATATGTGGGAGGTAAAATCAAGTCAATACAGGTTTTAAAAATATCTAGGTCAATTTTAATTCCTTCTGTTTTCATACATACACAATATAAGTTGCTTAAGATCTACTTAAAAATATTTAAAAATAATTACATTTATATACAAAATTTACCTACTTTCACAAACGACAACAAATACCAGACAAACACCCACTTCTTCCTGAAACAATATTCACCACAACAGACAACTGAATACATAGACTTTAAGTAAGAGCATTTACCTGGACAAGTCACATCAAGTGTCCCTGACATGTACATGTTTAACCCCTCTTAGCCTGCCTGCCACTGACCTGCAGCTATTATGGTGATGTTATCCACCACCAGGCCCATACACTACATTTTCCAATGGACATTAGGTTATAATATCATTTACCTAAAACCTGCCGTCCTTTAAGAAGTCACTTGCTTTTCAAGAACAGATCACAATTTTTAAAAACCTGTTTCTCTATGACATTAACAGAGTGAACAGTCCTCCTAGATTTCATGGTCACTTGATAGGACAAATTTAAATTTGCATGTATCATCTCTTGCTTAAAATACATGGAAACCCCATCATGAAGGTTGACCAGGCCATAACAGTGAATGCTGAAAATGGCACGGAATCATCATGCACATGTACATATACATGCCCGAAATTCAACAAGGTGGCTTCTCTACTTAGGGTCAAATACAGCAGGCAGCAGCATCATAAATTCTGGTGGCAAATTATGACTAAACAGGGATGCATGTTAATAAATCTACAGACTTCAAATAAAGTACAATTCAAATGGATGCACAAGAACAATGAAAAGTAAACGAGGAGCAAGAAGGTAAAGTAGATTAAGTTTCTTTTCATGAAAAGATGGACTTTACTGCCCTGTTAACACTTTGACACTATAAAAATGAATCCTAATGACTTCCTTTGTTTGGAGCAGCCAATGTACAAGAAAAACTGATGTTAAAGAAAATATTTAGACTTGTGTAACTCTTGCCGAGTCCTACAAGAATCAAAATCTTCAAATCAACAGATGGCATGCAAATCAATCAGAAAATAATAAAGTTAATACTCATTTCCTGAATGATAAACAGACACTAAACAATGTTTAATTTTATAGTTCCATGTACATAAAACTGAAGAACATGTACAAATCTCCTGCTAAGTAATGTCAGGTTCAACTTCTTCCAACTTCAAAGTTTAACAAACCAAATTTCTGACTAGCAAGTCTATAGATGTATCATTTCCTCATATTTCCTTAGATTCCATTTCCTGTTAATAAAGTTTAGACCATCAAAAGTTCTAAAAGTTGTCTGTGATGTTTTAGCAATGTGATTAAAAACTTTGATGACAAAAGAAGACTTGGGCAAATATCATTAAAAAACCATTGAAATCAACAAGATTTGTTTTGATATAATTTCTTATAATGAAAACGGCATTATAATTACTGAATCTTGAAAACATTAAATGGACCAGCACTTAAATTAGGCCTTGTAATATACATGCATGGATTTAAGCATCTTCGATGTATTGCAATATGTGAATATTCCTGCAGACCCTAGGCAGCATATTCAACAAGGTTAATAACACTTCTAATGAGTTGATAACTAAAAGCCAAATATAGCAACCTTTATCACCAGACACAGCTTCAGGAGTTGTTATATACTGTCATCACTTGGGCATTTAAATCAAAGCTTTCTTCATTTGTAACCAATACAACTTTATATTCAGTAACAGTTGATAATAATACAAAAACAACTAATGAATTACAGTTTGGCAATTTGCCCCGATCTGTTTCAATGACTCTTCCTGATAACTTGTGAAATGAATTTCAAATATGAAAGGATGTGAAGTTTGCAAAAATGGAGTGATACTTGAGATTTTGTGAGAAGCTTTATGCAACACTATGTACATGTATAAAAAAATAAGCTACTAAACAAAATAAAACAGACCAGCGAAAATCACTTCAAGAGTTCAAATAAACTGGGTTATACTCGCAGTTCAGTAAGGTTTATTATATTGTTAAACTTTATGTCTCCAGGCAGTGCATATGAATCCCATGCCATCAATCCAGACCAAGCAGTGTTAAACAGATTGTAGGTGTATGGTTAAATTCTAAAATATTCAACATCTTTTCTATGCTCATAACTATTTAATTTCTTGTAAGGAAATAATGGTTATGATGTAATTACACACAACAAACAATTCTATTTTTGAAGAGTAGACTAGGTACCATCTGACAGGGGTCTTTCAACTCCAGCTTGCACTGTAATTGAGAATTAAAAATGGAGGAATAAAATGCACACTGATTTTAATTCCGTCTTAAAAATACAATTCTCATTTTAAAACCAGTCCATGTCTTTCTGCCTTGAATTAAGCTTACAGGATCAGCCTCTTTTCTTTTGCAACATATATTCATTGCATAAAGTTTTTCCTTTTCCTGGGATTACGTGTTTGCTGTCTGTCCTGGTCCTTATTAGTAAAAACATCAGAATGTTAAGTATTATTTCCAGCAGTTAATTTTTGGGGTGAAATTTGTACACTTTTTGTTTGCTTGTTTATTTTAAACCACTGAAAAGCTTTGCACAACTCAAATTTGTACCATGTTGTCTCTTTCTGCTGTCATCCAATGAACCTTCTGAACAAGATACAACAGTTATGAAAACATCGCAAGAATGCCATTTTCATATTGGATATAAATTGTGTGCACATGAAGATAAACTAAAACAGGCTTAAAATTCAGCATAAAATGGTGTACTGAGCACATTGCTCCCAAACTAGTGGAAGATGCTGCATAGTCTAGTTCAGAAAACTATGCCTGTGAAAGCTCCAATTTTAAGCTGTACTTCTCTCAACAGGTGCAACATTCCCTCAACTTCACTTTACAAGCGGACACAACCCGGCCAGTTTGTGGATTGCCTCTTTATCCTTTATGAACTTGATGCCGGTGGCATCAGTAGTTATAGATCAATCAAGTCTATTACTAAACAGCACTGTGCAGCTCAGGCATGACTCATCCACTGTGTAATGGGGTGTACTTCAGTGGATACCATACAATTATAAATGGACAATGGTCATTAAAACTTGTGTACTGTGTAAATGACACTTGGAAGAAAAAAAAAGAAAAAGATCTATGCCAAGTCAACAACATTCTCCTTCATGTTAACTACTCATGGGAAAATAATACATACTGGAGGTTTAAAAAAAAGAAATTCATTAGACTTTTCTTGTCTTAATTTTTAAAATGTCTTGACAATGCCTTCCATTGTGCACCTAATGAAACAGGCATGGAAAATACACTCACTTGCATCAATGGTCACACCAGACAGTGCATCTGACAATCTTTAAAGAACAGTTTTGAATTGATCAAATTGTCCAATCGTGACAGTTACTGCCCAGATGTTAGTACCATGAATAAGTAACAAGAAAGAAGATGAATTATTGGCTTTTGTATGTATTACATATTAAAGTGGCAATTAGAATACCAAGATTATTTTCTAAACAGTTACCTAACCATTCAATACAAATTGTTATCAATGTGGAAAAACACTGATGGTAAACTTGTTAAACTGCAATACTGTACATATTACATGGTATTGTGATGTGTCTCAATAGCTGTGCAAAATATACACATGACAAATTATTTACATTATTTTTTCTTTACAATATCCTGAACATGAGATAAACACTGGCATTCAGTATTTTAAATGAACATTTGTACAGGTTAAAATGTCTACGAAATGATGTGGCAAAACAAAGTAGTTATATTAAGATTAATAAGTGGGTTGAATCATTATGTTCAATTTATAAACCACTGTAACGAATTATCTAGAAGCAACAGAACCATTCATTTTTCTTTTATTGTATCTTATACTACAGTTCTCATGCCCCCCCCCCATAAAAACACGACTGCCATCTATGATGACCAAATTGTTTCTCCAGCTAAATCGCTTGAAGAATTTGTGAAAGATTCAGCAAAATGAGGGATGAGAAATAAACATTTAATAATTGCTGGGCCACTGAATGTGAACATCTCAAACTAACTTGCAAGAAAAGGTCAGATGAGCCAACTGGAAAGGAAGTTTATACAATAAACAATTACATTATTTTACATTGCAAGAAATAATAAATATAGTTGTCTTACAACTGAGTGTACTAGAGCATGGAACAAACATTCAATCCAACACTTTCATTTTTGTTCTCAGATGACTACTTGTGTTCAGGAAACAATATTTTTCAAGTTCAGGAAACAATATTTTTCAAGTTCGGGAAACAATCCTCTTCTAGTTTTAAATACCCCCCACACAAGCCATTTTTCTATGTATCTTCCTTGTAATATTGTGAACAGAATGCCTCACAAATGTGCAACTTCTGCTTTCTTCTCAGCAGTTTAGTCTAATCACATCTTTCCTTTATTTGCTTTTGGTGTTCCCCGAGGTGGTGTTACCGGCCTGCCAGCATTTAGTCCTCCATATGGGAACTTCTTTTTATCTGCAGGTTTCAGAATCTGAAAAGGACAATTTATAATAAATGTTTGAAAACACTTCCAACATATATTTTCTTAAGAAATGGATGTAAATTAGTCTTTAATGAACAATAATTCCAACAGAAATTTGAGAACAGTGACAGTCGGGTCCTTGTAGAGAAACTGGTGCTCTACTTGTAATAAGACTGTAGAATAAAAGATACATGCATTCCTTTCCATCTTTCATTATATTTGGAGAACTAAGATCAGAGATATTCTTCACAAACCAAAACAAGATCCTGATTGGTTAGAATGCATGAAAACATGTTTCAGTTTGCATGTTCCCATATTGTCAGACACAATCACCTACAACTTTGAAAACACAAGTATCATGAATGGTACATAAGGCATTCACACAAGCCCCATGTTTAATTGGTGCCTATGTAGGCACTAGTAGTGTACAACTTGGGAAATTAGTCACCAATGGGTCTAAATGAACTTGACCTTTGCAGCCATGGCAGCCCAGTTTGTAGAATGATTGATTTGTGATCAAATTTCCTAGGCAAGATATAGCTGTTGATGTGTTCCCATAAACCAATTTTTTCTTAATATATTTGTCATGACAGTGACCTAACCTACAGATCCCAGAATGTATAGGTTTCTTTATTACCCTAAGTGTAAGCCATTCACAAACTTTAGTCAAGGAACTTGCCTAAAAACCAAACTTGTTCTGCAAAACTATTTTTTCTTCGAACTACAGTGACCAACAAATCAACATCTTCCATATACCTCAAGTGCAAGACATCAACAGACTTTGGACAAGGAACAGCTAGAACTAAAGGTATTATGCAATTACCATTTTTCTTTTTTTCAGTTGTGATGACCATGACCTCCGACCAGGCATGGGGCTCAAATGTAATCTATCACAGTGTGAGCTGTACTTGTAATAAATGATTTCGGAAGCTCTATAATCGTGATCATAATTTCAATTGTCTTTCACTGGCAGTGTAATCACATAGTGTAATCATGATTACAAATGATTACAAGCAGACAAATAATCCGACAGATGCAAACTTTGAACACTTCATGTTTATTCGTTTTAACAGTAACTACAAAAATTGTTGAGGTGAAGGTGATTTTGTGTTTTTTTTTTCAGTTATACAATGTATATCTGCCCTGAACAAAATAAGATAACAAGCAAATATAAAGTAATCGTAATCATCCCCTGAAATCATAATCATGGTTTCCAAATAAAGTGTAATTGTAATCATCAGTTGCAAACAACCTGTAAGCATAATCCTAATTGTAATTGAGCACCTGTAATCTACCCCATGCCTGCCTCTGACCTCAAAATCAAATGGCCGATTTTCCTACACGACATGCAAGTCACCCAATTTTTAAGATACACAGTCGATAAACAGACCATGATGAAATGGTTTTTCTTCCATCAGCTGGAGACCTAGTTCTTTTGACCAAACTTAATAACTTTCTTCTATTCTCCACAGTGAAAGCTGTCCATCAACTTTTGTACAGATCAGAGATGGATAACTAATATTGCTATGCATAAACAACTTTTTTTGTGTGTGACCTTGAGCTTTTAACCCCAAATCAAGGGACTTCTTACCCCAAGTGCAAGCAACCCACAAAGTCAGATCCAGGCAGGTGATGCAGAACTAATGTTATTGTACAGAAACCCTTCTTTCTGTCCATGAACTTGACTTTGATCCCATAATCAATAGGGTTTTTCCTTTACTCCCAAGTGCAAACCATCTTCTGTGTTTGGTAACAGTAGATGGTGGAGAACTTAGTTATTATAGAGAAACCATTTTCTTTTAGTGACCTGGACTTGTGGCCCCCAAAACTGATGGTGTTCTTCCTTGCTTCGAGTGCAAAGCATCCACAAACTTTGATAACTGTGGATGGCAGACAACTAGAGTCACTGTGCAGAAATGAAATTGGCAATGTTTGATGGCACATAAGTATATCAACTGTACAAATCTAAAAGCCCTCTTTGTCAGAGTGCCTTCTTTAAATTGGGTCAAAATCTGTTCAGAGGTTTTTGAGAAGTCATTTAATGGTTTTAAACTTTATTTTGCAAAAGCAACCATATCTGATACAGTATCTGCATCTTCTGTGAAATTCAGAGTTGGCTTTATGATTTTTCTTAAGTTAGTAATGGTGACCTCATTTGGTGGTAAACTGGCATCATTTGTTAAAATCCGAACGCCCTTCATGCTAGGATGTTATGTGACAAATTTTGTCAAAACTGGTCCTGAGGTTGTAGCGATGAAGATTAAAATAGCAACTGTTGCCAAACACACGATTACTGAAAGGCAACGCTATAAGCACTTAGCCTTCAGTCAGGTGAGCTTAAATTATCAACCCTTGCCGAACACATGATTGCTGAAAGGAAATGCTATAAGCTTGCTTAACTTTTGGTCAGATGAGCTAAAAGGTTGAACATTAACACATAGATGCCAGAGTGACTGTTATGTCAAGCTTCTTCCAGGCAGGCTTGATCAAGTCCAAGAAACCAGAATCTAATCAGGTCTTGATCCCCATTAAGGTTATCTAAATATCCAATTTAGGAGGATTCAGATCAACTGAGACAAAACAGAAAGAGATGGATGGAGGATTACTTCATGTTAATGTATTAACAAGCCATGATGTTCAAACGCCGTGAGCTCCGATCTTGAAAGTTAGGTCACACAATACTCCAAGGTAAGTGAAATGAACAGTTTTGTCAGTATTTTTTTCTCTTAAATGCATGTGTTCACAAGGTATGTGTAGTACAAATATTTTATTGACCTTTGACCTGGAACAAAGTGCCATGTGGGTTATTTTTTTAAAAATCATTCAAACTAGTGTGAAGATATACCCATGTACCAAGACTGATAAAAAAAATCTGCTGGCATTTGTTGACGTTATCAAGTTCACAAGCATGTGCTAATGGTGGACAAAAGGGCATCCCACAAGTTTGACTGGTATAAATGCCTTTAGAACCAACAATGGAGTAGGATTAAAAAAAAAAACACTTTTGGAATGTTATTTTATGCCTCTTCTGGTTTCTCTTGCATAAAATATGAAACAGCCTCAAATGAAAACGAGTAAAACATACAGGAGATAGTTAGGAAATGAGATCTACATGATTAGATATGCAACAAAAAAAAAAACAAAAAACAAAAAACAAAAAAAACCAAAAAATCACAGCTTTATCAATTCATTCATAAACATAGGTTGGGAAATGATTAAATTTATCCCTAATGCACAAAAATATCTCTGCATCATACTGATTGCAAATATAAGATGAAGCCTTTCTTACTGCTGATGAAGTTTCCTTAGAAAGTTGAAACAAATTTTACTACAGAAGTTTTCTAATAAAACTTCATTGTAATAATAAATAGGTAACAATAAAAAATTTGACAGCAGCATGATCACATTTTTTTCTCTCTCCCAGTTAACCAGAAATGCCCACTGTCCTGAATTTGGAGTGAAAATTCCCGAGATGCTAAGCCTGTTCACAAAACACTGCTGTATACAAAAATCACGATTTTTCAAAAATAAACAGAAAGAAAAATTTGGCAGAAGTCATATGTGAGTGTTTTTGCTCCTTTCAAGTCTTCTCCAGTAATTTGTAACATCAGTTTCCAGCATACAACTAAAGTGTTTTCAGTCGTTTCTGGTCTTTATGGCTATCTGCAACACAAGACCAGTTTCTGGCATAAAATGTGCCATTATAATCAGAACAGTTTGTTTTGTTCCTTTCCAGTAATTTGTATTATATGATCACTATTGTGCCATTATTCGGAACACCTAATTTCTCTCGTGTTTTCTTCATGATGTACTGATTTTTTTCCCTTCAAATTAGATTTCTGCAACATTTTTGTTTACTTGCTTACTATAATCAGCAGTGTTTCTATTAACCTTTCATGTGCGTCTTGACTTTAAAATGTCAGGCAGTGATTTAGAGCCCATCCTGAACGCTATATGAAATCAAATTTAATTCATCATTTTAAAGGAAAAAAGAGTGTCATTTGCGTTTTAAAGATATGAAAAACAATCCAAAAACTCAGAGCCATGCTGTGTGATAATTTGGGATCCAACCTTTGCTGTGTGGAAATGATTTTGGAAAAGGATCTTCTGGCAAAACTGAAAGGAGTCAGTAGCAGTTTAGAGGACAATTAAAAGAATACACAGAGCTGTGTACTGTAAATAGTGTTATGTAACTGCATATAGACATGTTTTGTAATGTTTTAAATTATTTCATCATTCTTCTGGCGTCCACAGGAAATTTTTATTTGCTGTGGTAAGTGTCAAAATATTTCTTAATAGAATCATGAAGTTTTACCTTTTTGTCCCTAATTCCCTGGTTGGTAATGGGCAAATTTGGTTAACTATAGTCTGACTATACATCCCTGTTTGTTTGTACCCCCCTACCAATTTCAATAATGAAAACATTTAATGTGATAAAAAATGCACATAACTAAGTCAACTGAAACATTGATTTATAATTTCTAACCTAACTGTGACCAGAATAGCACTAATACTGGCATCCCCTTGCACCTTTCATGCTTAACGGACTTTCCATATTAACACGGCGCCATATTGTGTACACTATGGGCTAGTTTATTTCCATCAGACAACATGATGATGTAGTTCATGCTATTCGGTAACTGCTGGATAATTCCGTAAATTTCCACAACGTTGAGAGTTTGGAATTATATCCCTTTGCACACATGAATAGTAAGCTAAGGGGCGGATCTTAAACCAAAAGCAGAGTCTGGACCAGAGACCCCCCCCCCCCCGAGGATTTATCAGAAAAAGAATAAACCTTTTATTGAACAATGAAATATTATATAATATGGGTTATTATCCATCACCAATAAGACATGTTGGATTTGATGTAACAAATAAATTTTGTAAGAGATTTGATTCAATAAAATCAGCCTCAAGCTATACTGGTATAAAACCTAAAATAATAAGTAATTGTATCAAAAGTGATGGATATCATATATCACCAAAATATGGGTCAGTATGGTTGTTCGCAACTGAAAATGACGAATGAATAAGAGGTTGGTCAGATTATTTGATGACATTTATTGACAATATAGTTGGTATTTTATTTGATAATGATATTTCTAAAGCTATACAAAATTAAACATCTACTACTGTTGTAACCATATTTTATGATAATTTTTCATACCTGCTGACTCTCATTGGCAGAATATCCGTTAACATACTATCAATAATACGAAACTCGCGTATTAAATCATATCATATTTTACACCTCGCATGTAAGATCGTATTTGATCAAGTAATTTTTTGTAAGTGATAACTGCTATCTTACAAGCATTTTTTTCGTCTCAAGCTTGGGTTCAATCTTCTTACATGCCGTTGAAAGAGAGACACCGATACCAGAAATAATTAACAAAAACGGATTTAATAATGCTCCACTTGAGATTATACCAGAGCTAGTCACTAACAATTGCAAATATGATATTACTCGAAGTATTCTACGGTAGTATTTATAACATTCTTTTACACACCAAAGGTTTTTATGATAAAATTTATAACGTTGGACTAATGCTTCAACATCTTGTTTTGGAATTTCTTCTGAAATATGATTGAAATCGATGATTTGTTTTTTCATTATACAATATTTTATGTAACATTAAAAACTCTAGCACCAACAATTGAATCCAGAAACTCGCGGAATTTATTATTTTTAGGATCAGCTAAAAACTCTCTGTATTTGTCATAAACATCTGACAAAGTATCATCATATCGTTTATCTGTTAGTACATATTGTTTCTTTAACCAAGCATATGAATCAAAACTATTTCCTACTTCACTCTCATACAAATCTGTTTTATTTACCAAATTACTGTAATTGATTTGTTTCATCAATATACCCTAATACTAAACTCAACTGATCTAACGTGAAATTTCTGAGAACAAGATGCTGTCTGATAATTGCATATGCGACTATGAAATTTGCTAACATTAATTTTTTAAGCTTATCTAGTTCAATTGTAAGAAGACCAACAGCAGAAGCTACTTTTAACATTAATTTTGCATATGGTTTTGTGAGTATTGTTTTAATTTCGTTGTAATAATTTCGTAGTGACAATTGTCTAGAGTACTGGATTGATGGGAATGGAACATTGTCTTCTTCACTTATATCATAATAAGAAATCAGACTTTACTTCCAACTTTGTTTGATTGACTTCTTCAAAAAACTTTTCTCGCTCATCATCACTAAAATTATTAACTTCCTTGTCTGAAGTTTTGATTATCTTTAGAGATTTCTTAACAATAATCGGATCAAATTCTTGGTCTTTTTTAGGTATCATTGGCAAAACTGCATTTGCATACACTTTAATAATTAACTCTACGTCTGACGTCATAGTAACATTTTTAACCAAGGTTTCTTTGTCATGGTAGTACATACTGAGATATTTAAATATACCTCGTTTTGAAAAACTTTCATCATATACCTTTCTGTTTCTTTTTATTCTCATTTTTTTAATTTCCGCTAGTTTGTCAAGACGAGTATGATTTTCGTTATTCGTCTTTCTTCCAATGTTCTTCCACTATAAACTCGTGCTTGTAACAGGCCTGCTGAAATTATCAAATCTATGTTAAGCGGACTAAACTCTTGCAATATTTTTTAAAATACAATTTCAACTTGTTTTTGTTCTTCTAGACAACCATCAGGATGACAGTATCTGCTTATAAGATCAAAGCTTTCTATTGCTTTTTTCAGTTGTGGTCCTCTCATATACATAACGCGAATAAAATTAGTAACATAATATGGCAATTGTGTATTGTTTAATGATTCGATGCTAGAATTATTTTATATCTTGAATTGTTTTTGCTGTTATATTAACAGCTCCAACATCTTTATCGGGGTTTAAAATATTATCATAAAATTCTCTTGCAATGGTTATAATTGGTGGTTCTGACATTATTTTATAGCATTAGATTAAATTTGTTCGTCGAGTGTATATATTTGAAATGCTCTTAGTCCTGGAAATGGATGTTCAGCAGCTAAAACATTAACTCGAAAATATAAGTACTTGTTAACAGTGTTTTCTGTTGGAATTGTAAAATATTGTGTTGTTGAAATGTAAGTGTCTTTTGTGCTATACAATGTTGTCCAGTTGATATCGTCATTTGATCCTTAGAATCGCCAATTATAAATTCGACTAACACTAGAGTGTAATCGACCTCGCAAATGAAATTGCCAAAAAGCAATTGCAGTTGGACATTTAATTTTGATTCAAAAATTTTCAACTTCTCCGTTTGTCGTCCATTCTTGTCTATCAGAGAAAGCGTAATAAGGATAATTTTCAGGATAATATGCTGATGCGCTTACCTCAAACCCAACTCGGTTGTCAGTTGCTTTATAAAGTGTTGGAATATACCCAACATTGTTTTTAGTTCGTTTTATACCACTAGACAGACTGTCAACATACGCTTTATTTGTCAGATCATTAGGGTTAACTGGAACATATGTTGTAGTTATTTTGTTGCTTCTCATGTTTATATTGCCTGTCACTGGTCCACCAGATTTATTAAAGTATGGAGCAAGTTCTTCTTTCAACTGACCATAACTAATAGCATCAGCATCAGCTTGTGGCGAGGTTGTTGGTAGTCCAGTTATTTTTGAGTTATTACTCATTGTAAGGTTACCTGTCATTGTGTTGCCGGCTTTGTTAAGTTTATTATCGTCAACAGATTTTAGTTGTGCATAACTTACAGCTGGTGTTTGATTTAAGTTTTCTGGCGGATATGCAGTCTCTAAATTTATAACTTTTTTTCCTGACATGTTGATATTACCTATAACTGTTCCACCAATTTTATCAAGTTTGTTATCATCCACAAACCTCAACTGTGCATAACTTACCACTTGTGTATAATTTAAGTTTGCTGGTGGATACCAGGTCTCCAAATTTATTTATTTTTTTTCTGACGTATCTAAGTTACCGCTTAAAGTTCCGCCAGATTTATCTAGTTTACTATTATCGACGGATTTTAATTGTACATAACTAACAGCTTGTATATCAACAACTTTTTTTGGCGGATAATTTGTTTCTAAACCTAGTACTCGTTGATTTGACATAAACAGGTTTCCTGCCATTGTGTCGCCAGATTTTTTCAGGTAACCCGATAAATCAATATTACCGTTTATTATTGTTGTTGTTGTTGTTGTACTTACAGCTGATGAATCTCCTATTAATGTTCCAAATTTTGTACAATAGCTCATTATTTATTTAATATAGCATAAAATTGTTAAGATTAGCCAGTTTAATATAACATAAAATGTATAACAACAGTGGCCAAATCGTCGGTATTAAATTTTGATACAGAGCGGTTGGTGAAACATAAACGTAACAACGAACTTCCAGATTGTCATTATCTTATTGTCGGATGAACTGAATCAGGGAAAAACAAATTTGCTTATGATTTACTGCTGGGCGATAATTTTAACTACGATTGAGTTTATATTTATACAATTAATCCACAGCAAGATAAGTACGAGCTATTAAGCGAATATAATGACAAACTTCGTGATGATCTTGATGCTGGTGAAGATTTTTTTATAATCAAACAACCAGAAGATCTTGTTCCAGTTAATCAACTTGATTCGTCCGAATATAAAATAGTCGTTTTTGACGATATTCTGCTAAACAATGTAGAAATGAATAAAATAAGATCCTATTTTTCACTGCCACGTAATAAGAAATGTAATTCTGTTTATTTAGCCCAAGGTTTTTATAATGTTGACAGATTTATTCGGCGAAATACTGGTTGGTTTATATTATTTCCGGGACTGGACAATGTTGACATTAAAAATATTGCAAACGAGCAATGTGGCGACGTGACAAAAGGTAAATTTATTGAACTTTATCATAAAGCTACAAAAGATAAATATAACTTCTTATTTGATAAACTTAACACATGATCCAACTAAAATGTTTCACTGTTGTATTGACAGTTACTTGCAATAAGTTTTTGTTTTCGATAGTCTTAATTTTATAAAATTTATATATAATAATTATGGATAAATGAGCAAAATACAGAAAACATATAGAAGATTTAAAAAAACTTGCTCAATCTCAAGCAGAGTTTAAACAAAAAGTACAGCAAGCACGACGTTGACAAATAACTGCTGCAGAAACAACAGCTACAATTCTCAAACCAGTTACTGAAGCACTACTTGGAAAACAACCTGAAACTAAACCACTGTCAGAAGAAGAACTTAAGCGACTACAGGAAAAAGGTTTGGTTGGATTAGTTAAGGAACAACAAGAAGCAGCTGCCGCAAAAATTGTTGCTAGATCCGATGAGGAAAAAAGAAAATTGGCTGAGGCTCTTGTAGCAAATATTGCTGATCCTGTTGCTAGACGAAATGAACTATATCGACTGATTAATAATCCAATTTTATTTGACAGAAGATTAGCAGAATTAACTTCACATGAAATTAGGACTATGTTGGGAAAATTATCAGAAAAATTAGAGGATATTGAACAAGAACAAAAAGATATTGGTGAGAGAACGATAAAGTTTTTAGATGTTGATGAACAAAGACGATTTTATAAGAAAAAAGCAAATGAACAAATATCAGATGGTGAATATCGTGAATTTCTGACAGAAAATGATATAAATGATATTGATAATATGAAAACTTGGTCAAAAGAAAGATAGGATAAACTTAATGATTTAAATAAAATTATACTTTCTGGTAATGAGTCTAATGCTAAATTAGATGAAGCTACAAAAAATAATGAAATGATGTTACTATCTTATAAAATTAAGCAAGGTGTTATTGCTGATGTATTTTATAAAACAGCTGATGATAACAGAACTAAAAGGGTTGGTAAGGGTTGGAATTTTTTAAGGAAATTCAAAGTAAATGATGAAAATCGAGTGAAAGAATATAGAAAAGTAGAAGCTGGGATACTAAAAGGCATAACATTTTTAGAAGAGATTGAACAGTCACTAGTTATATCCCCAGGAAAAATAAAAACTTCTGAGGAAACTGAAAAAATAAAAGAAATGGTAAAAGAAAAAATAGAAGACTCAGATTATGATACTTTTATGAAAGAAAATATTATTAAAGATGTTGACAATATTGATAAATTAACACAAAATGAATGTGATACTTTAATTGTTATATTAGATAAAAAAATTAAAGATGGTAAACAAACTTTAGATGAAATTGATAAAGCTGGAAAAAAAGATTTCACTGAACTTTACAAAAAAGCCCGGGATGGTGTTATTGCTGGTTTTTTTTTAAAATACTGCAGTAAAATTTAGAACTGGAAAATCCAGAACTGAAGGAAGGAATTTTAGAGCTGTATTTAAGGGTTATGATAGACTTCGCTTAGAGAGAGCTGTAAAAGCAAAAACAGGAACCGGTGTAAAAATATATACATCAACTGCTGAAATGATAGGCAGATTAATGCTGCTATATCATCAAAAGACGCTGGAAATGTTGGCGCTGAAATTGATAATGAAATTACTGACATACTTGATCATTTAAGATCAGAAAATTTATTAACATCTGATGAATACAAAACTTTACACCTTGATTTGATATAAATCAAGGCGACTTGATCGTGGCAATTTAATTTTGCATAATGATTTAATATAAACGAGAACGATTTAATATAACAATTTTATATAAAAAAATATCAACAACATTATTACTAGACTCTAGTACAGCCGCAAAAGATAGCGCAAAGTTTTCAGTAAATTATATTCCGCCAATACAACCTGATACTGAAAAACAGTATGAAATTGGACTAATTTCATGCACGTGCTGGCATTCCATGGCTAACGTAAAAACTGGAGGAAATGATGAATTTGATTTTATAATCATGTCTATTTTAAGAGATAAATGGAGAAAAATTAGGATTCCGCAAGGAGCTTATAATGTTACAGATTTAAATAAAACAATAAAAGAACGGATAACAAAGGCGGGCGATATAACTGATAATTTTGATCTAACACCAAATTATAATACGTTAAGAGCCAGATTAAAATTAAAAGATATGATGGTTAATTTTATATCACCAACAAGTATCGCACCACTGATAGGATTTTCTCATGAAACTTGTGGTGCTTTTGAACAACAAATGACGTATGTCGGTGAACTGCCAGTAAATATAACTGACGTAAACACAATATTAATAAATTGCTCCATTGCATCTGGATCTTACTCAGCCCAGGATAGTAAAGGACAAACAATATATAGTTTCTCGCCAAAAGTTCCACCAGGATCGCTCATGCAAATTAATCCACGAAGTTATTTATTATCCGCTAAATGTTGAAAATCAGATAACAGCAATAAATATGCAGTTGACAGATCAATCTGGACGACAGCTGGATCTGAATAACGAGGTTGTTACTATTTACACCTACGCACGCAATAGCTTCACTATCGACTTCGTGATTTTATACCTCAGATATAATGAAACAGAGAAAAAAAATTTACAGAAGAAAAATGGTGGATTTTTTGGAAATATATTTACTAAAATTATTGAAAATGCTCCGGGAATCGCGCATAAAGTTGCACCAATTGCACTTGACGCAGGTAAAGCTTTTGCAACTGGAGCTGCATCTACCGCTGGAACTGCGGTGGGACATAAAATAGCTGATAAAATTAATGGCACACCGTCTTCATCTGATATAAAACAAGTTATATCAGAAATCGCTCCAACAAAAGAAACTCAATGTCCTATGATAACAACAACAAAAAACTTTTATCACCAAAGGGCGAGCAGATTATACAAAAATTAATATCTAAAGTAACAGCGCCGCAATAAAATTTTATGTAATCTAATAAATAAAAAATGTCTGTTAAAAATTATCTCGATTTAGCAGAAACTTATGACATCGATGACACTGTAACAGAATTTGAGTATGATGAGTATCTTGATGAAAATTCTAATGAACCAAATAAAGCTGGTATTAGAACATTTAATACTCGAGACGAAGATGTATTTCTACTGCCACACAAAGCAATATTGGAAGTTCGCGGTCAGATTATGACGGTAGCCAATCCACCTGTTGCAATTGCAGCTAACACAGAAGTAGCTCTTATAAATGATGGTTGATGTTTATTTAAAAGTGCCAGATATCAGCTGGCCAATCAAACTGTTGAAGATATTTCAAGTCACTTACAAGTTGCAAGTACAATCTTAAATATTATTTCATTTTCCGATGATTACTCCAGATCGACTGCAACTAATATGATGTGGTTTAAGGATACTGGACGTGGTGTAGCAGTATCTGGAGAATTTATTTCAAAAGGAGCATTTAAATACAGTGCTAATGCAGCTGCAGATGGTGTAATTGTAAGAGATTTTCTTATCACTAATGCTAATAATTTTGGTATTGCAGTACCAGCTGCAGACGCTACAAGAGTCTCACTTATTGCTGCTTGTAATAATCTTGGTATAACACCACCAGGTGCAGCTGCAGACGGCGTTGCAATGTTAATTTTGATTAATAACACAATTAGCGTAAGAAATGCACGTTACAATGAAGGTTTTGCTAGGAGAAAGGCTCTTGCAGCAGGATCATGTCAAATTACAATGATGCTGCCACTAAGTACAGTATTTGGCTTTTGTCGCGATTACAATAAAGTATTTCGAGGAGTTAAACATACACTAATTTTAGATCGAGCAGAACAAAACAACTGCCTGTTTAGGTCAGGCAGAGCTGATGTACAGTTTATCATAAACAAACTTGCGCTGTGGATGCCGCGAATAACACCATCAATCACTAAAATGTCAGAATTAAATGATATGCTGCAAAAACATACAAACAGAATTTATTTTCAGCAACATAAAATTTATCAAACAGCAGCTCCAAGTACTACTGACTACACATGGTGAGTCACAACAACATCAAGTGAACAACTGCCGAGGCAATTATTTGTTGTATTTCAACGGCAAGTGCAATGTGGTGACCAACAACAAAATAATGCAATATTTGATAACGCTGATGTTAGACGAATATATGCTAAATTCAAAGCAATATCCGGAGCGAGCAATAGAATGTAATTTTGCAGATGACGCTTATAAAAATATTACTCGACCTTACATGTATCTACTTGACGCAGTGCAAAAATATCAGGATGTTGAAGATGGATCTCAGATATCAGTAGAGGAATTTCGTACACTTTATCCAATATATTATTTTGATGTTAGTAAACATTGCGAGCGAGCAGTTGATTCAACAGCTGATATTGAAATTACTTGGACACTCGGAGCAGTTCCAGTAGCGCAGTTGTACGTGTACGCGTTAGTGATCAGCGATTGATTTATTACGATTGATTCTGTTGGAGGTAAAATGACAGTACAAATTTAAAAATTACTAGTAATTTTGCAAGTTTAATCTGTAACTTTAATATAAGATGACAAAATATATTGTAAAAGAAATATATGATTGATGGTCAAGTTAAAAAATTAAGAGATGCTGTTGCAAAGCAGAGGCAGGTATCATTAAAAATCAACCCTGACATTTCCAAGGGTATTTTAACAAAATTAATGTTAACCAAAAAACAAGTGAACAGGTACGATCGTAAAAAACCTTTTGTTTTAAATTTAAGTGCCGCACAAATAACAGCGATGGCAAAACAAGGTGGTTTCTTCGGTCCGGCACTATCTATAATAGCCAGAACGGTTTTTCCAAAAATTTTGCCGGTGTTAGGTACATTAGGACTAGCAGCAGCGTCTGGAGCAATATCTGGTGCAACGAGAAAAGCAGTTGAAGGTCATGGTATAAAGAAACTTTCAGTTTAATTTTATGTGACTGATAAATATAATACCTAAACGAAAAACAGCAATGAAAAAAAAGACGTGACGTCGAAGAACAACCAAAGGAGGATTCCTCCTTTACTTATGGCGGGATTTGCGGGAAGTATTCTTCTGGGCCTATAAGGAATCGGACGTGGACTAACATTGCCAGGAACAGGCCACCCGCTAAGTAACTTTGATATACTTATTAAGCTAAAACAAGTAAACAATTTCCACCGAGTTTATTCCAAAGATGAACTTGCTAACATCTCAAGTGGTTCCTGTGTAATAAATATACAAGATTTCAACGACGGATCTGGTACACATTGGGCAGCAGTTTATAATAGCAATTAATTTTGACTCGTTTGGACTTCCTCCGAGCGACGCAATAAAAAAATATGTCTTGAAAATATAAAGTAATAAATTATTCGTCTAATCAAATTCAGCCTGTTGGAACTTCTGCTTGTGGATATTATTGTATAATGTTCATTAAACAAATGTCTCAATTCTTTGGATTGGAGCCTAAATTTAATTTTTTAAAATTTATTTTACAGTTTGACAAGCACCCTTCTCACACTAATGATGAGATTGCAATAAATTTTTGTAAAGCTATCTAAAGCTTGCACAAAATTATTTATAATTTTGCTAATTTTATCTAAACTTGTGTATGATGTCAACATATTATCTTAAATGTAAAACTAAAACAGAAAATATCAATGAAACAACAGAAAAAACAAAGAACAACAGGATGATGCTAAAAAGTATTTGCGCAGTCTGCGGAAAAAGAAAAAGTATGTTTTTAAAGAAATTGTTGGGAGCTGGTTGCCCTGACAATGTCAGGGATGTTATTTTAGTAGATGACTGAAAACAATATTTAACAAGTAGATGACTGAAAGTTATTATTGTAAAAGTTATTTTAATAGAAGGATATGCAAGTGCGATTGTGACAGAGATCTCTGTCTTGAGCAAAATAAAATTGTCACATACTGTCAACGTTGTAATCACTGGGAAATAATAGGAACAGGTATAGATATACATAAAGTAATTGGCAAATTGCTGAAACCAAAAGGCGGTTGGACATTACCTGGCCATAAATATACTGGACCTTATAATCCTCTTGATAAACAACTAGATGAAAATGATAATCCGCTGCCAGGACAAGAGCCTTACAATCAAGTTGATGAGATGGCAATGCGCCATGATATCTACTACCGTGATATAGAACATCCTGATAACGTTCGTGTAGAGAACTCAAAATCAGACTGTGATAAAGTAATGTTAGACGAACTTCGTGATATGAAACCGATAAATATGCGAGAACGTATTGATAGAAAGTTGGTGCAGGGTTTTATTGGAGCAAAATATAAATTGGGACTCGGTGAAGAATTGTATGATGATCTTGCAGCTGAATTACATAAACCTAAAAAAAAAAGTTGATGCGACGTAAAGTTGTCGCAAATGCCGTTGACGATATCTGGGCAATAGATTTAGTAGATGTGTCAAATTTAGCTGAATTTAACGATAATAAGAAATACTTGTTTAACATTGTAGACGTTTTTAGTAAATATGCTTTTAGTGTTCCAGTTTCAGACAAGACAGGAACTTCAATAACAGATTCGCTAAAACAAATAATAACAACTACAGAAAGAAAACCAAATAGAATCTGGACTGATCACGGAGCAGAATTTTTTAATAAAATATTTGAGCAGTTTTTGCTCCAAAATAATATCAAAAAATATGTTACAAGAAATGAAGGTAAAAGCGTTGTCGTCGAGCAATTTAATCGCACGCTAAATGAAAAAATACAAAAATATTTGACAGCTAAAAATACAAATAAATAGACAATTTACAAAACATTGTTCACGAATACAATAACATGAAACACCGAACCACTAAACTGTCACCAAATGACGCAATTAAAAATCAGATATTAGCGAACGAAAACATGTATCGCAGACATAAATTTAAAGTTGGTGACAAGTTAGAATTTCTCTGACGAAAAAACATTTGAGAAAGGATTTACCCCAAACTGGAGCGAAGAAGTTTTTGTTGCTGATAAAGTACTTTTAACAATACCTGTAACATACGCGCTGAAGGATTTATTGTGTGAGCCTATAACTGGTAGTTTTACGAGCAGGAACTCCAGAAAACTTCCCAAGACGTATTTGTTATTGAAAAAGTTATCCGAAAACGCGGCAACAAAAGTTTAGTTAAATGGAGAGGATATAGTGATAAATTTAATAGCTGGATACCAACTCTCTCGATACAAACTTAGAATATTCCCAATTTTATGCAATAATTTTATTATAAATTTGTTCTTATCTTACAAGTACAGATTTACATTTGATAGTTTTACATAACGAAATTAAATGTAATTTTCTTTCATTATCAACTGGCATCAAACTGAATATTTTAGCAAAAATAAAATCGTATTTTATGCTCCTTTGATGGCATGGGCAGTTATTTTTAGACTTAAAAACGGTTTGATAAGCTGCCAAAATATTTGTTGTTCGGCAATAGTAAAATTAAATTTTATTTTTTTTTTAGCGATATGATACTTAACATTTTATCATCCAGTTGTCCTCCTGCTGTAATTTTTTCTGTCAGCGACAGCAATGCTGCTGTCGTCTTCATCGTCATTGTTGTCGTACAAAATATCATCTTCGCTATAGCTAGAAAATTTGTCTACGACTTTGTCGTGAGTGATTGGTAAAATTACTTGTAGTTTTGTTACTGGTAATTTTGTGGCGATATAATCTTCCGAATATATTTCAGCAAGTCTTTTCATCAAGTTCATATTATAATATACTTTTATCTAATTATAAATAATAATGTCTAGTGAAACAAAATCTCCAGAAGTAAAATATCATCAAAAAGTTAATATATTAAATTACAAGGAACTAGCCAAAGCAGTTCGAAAATGTCGGGTTATAGTGCTTATTCTGTTAATGTGAATACCTGGCGAAAATGACAATACTTCTAACAACGGCAGAAAAAAATAAACTTAATGAAAGTTCGTTTATAACATTAAAATTTGATAAAGATGATATTTTAATGTTTGCACATAATTGCTTAACTAAAACCGAGTTAAGAAATATCATTAATTGTCATATCTGAAACTAAATCTGTCAAAAGCTGACATTGATGTTGCTGTTTTAGTTTTATCATCAGCTACATCTTTTATTGATTTGTTGTCAGTTTTATGATATTTTGCAGCAGAATAAACTGACTTAAATTTTATTTCTTCTTTTGTCTCCAGATTTACTGAAATTATGCGTCTAGCATATCTAGCACCACCAGTATCTCCACGTGTTTTCTTTTGGTGTTACTAAATCTGAATTTTCTAAACAATTATCAGTTTTAATTATGTTAATATGGTCAATAACCAGATTACCCGAAATAGTGCTATTACAAATTTCATAAACAAATCTATGTGATAGATAATTAACAAAATCTGTTTTAGTTCCACGTACCTTCACAAACAGGTATCCGTTATTTTTCAAATCTTATATGTCGAATAATTCCGCGATCGTTAGCCTCATATAAATCAAATACAGGATGTGGCTGATACTCATCTTGTAAAGCTAAATTTTCAATATTGTCATCACTAACTGATCCATTTACTCTACAGACTCTTTGTCCAGCTGGAATGTCATCACAGAACAAAGTATAAACAAAATCTTTTCTAAACATTTCAATTCTATCTGTATCATCACCTTTTACTGAAATTAACATTCCAGCTGGTGTTGGTCTACCAATAGATTTTTTAGATTTTATGTTAATAACCGAACCAAGTGCATTTGCAGCATACAAATTATACTTCGGATGAACATGATAAGTTTCTTGCTCTTCCGTTGTCAGTCTCATATATCTCAGAATTTCTGACAATATACTATAAGGATTTTATATCACTAATTGATTTTTACGTAATTTTTAATTAAATATAAAATGCTATATATAATACAATGCTAAAATTGCGCCATATTGCCAAAAAGAGCATTATCAAAGCAGAAAAAAATTGCTAGTGCATTTTCCGGATACGACAACAGTTACAAATTTGATAATCAAAATGTTTTAGCAAATTTTAACTCTACTAATTTATATCATCTTTTACAACCAGTTATAGCTCAAGAATTTGCAGCTCACAAAAGTATCAAGCTAATAGTACAAATCATATGATTTTATCAAAATTACATGCAATCGAGAAAGATATACTTGATATAATTTTTGAAAATACAAGTTTCGACAGCGAAATTTCAGAACCATATCTAACAGCTAAATCTATAAAAAATATTAACTGGAACAAATATTGCCACAGTCGCCAATGAAATACACCAAGAAATAAATAAAAAAATAGAGAAATTTACTTCATCTGGGTCAGGTTGGAAATTTGAAATGATAAAGAAGTTTTAATTCACACAGCAAAATATAACATACTGCGAGGTAGTTCTTATGTTGATCTTCCAAAAATAATTAAAAACAAAAAATGCTGCATAAATGTCAAAAACAACGACGATCAATGTTTTCGTTGGTCAATTTTGTCTGCGAAACATCCTCAGAGTGACCATAATGATAGAATTGAAAAGTATTTGCCATACAAAGACAAACTAGATTTTAACGGAATAACTTTTCCAGTGACAGAAAATCAGATACCAAAGTTTGAAAAACAAAACAATATCTCAGTAAATGTTTTCGGACTAGACGATAAAGAGAATGTTTACCCAAGATATATTTCAGAGACTGCTACACAAAAGACAATAAATTTATTATTTTATTGAGGACATTACGTTTGGATAAAAAACTTCAACGGCTTAGTTGGCGGACAGTATAATAAAAATAAAAAAAGAAACATTTCTGTTACAGATGCTTACAGGGTTTTCTAAGAATGAGAAACTACAGGAACATCTTAAATATTGTATCAACGTTAAAAAAATAACAATGAAATGTGAAAAAGTCTTAAAATTTAAAAATTACGATCATAAGCTAAATATACCTTTCGTTATTTATGCGGATTTCGAGTGTTTACTCATTCCAGTGGCAGGTGCAGAAAATGATCCTAATAAATCAAGTACAAGAAAAATACATGTTCCTTGCAGAATAGCTTATAAAATAGTTTGTTGTGTCGATGATAAGTTTTCATGTCCGGTTAAGTTATACAGCTGTAAAGATAGTGAATCTGAAAGTCCAGCGGTATGGTTACTAAAAAATCTTACAGATGATGTTAATAAAATTTCTAACAAATTATTTAAGACAGCTCCAATGAAAATAACATCTAAGCAACAACTTGAATTTGATGTAGCGGTTGATTGTCATATTTGCAAAAAATCTTTAGTAGACCCCAACGGAGTCCAAGATAAAGTGTGCGATCACTGTCATCTAACTGGCCAGTATCGTGGAGCGACTCATAATAATTGTAATTTAAAATTTCATGCACCAAAGTTTATACCTGTCGTTTTTACATAACTTTTCGCGGCTATGATAGTCATATCATTGTAGAAGCTTTTGGCAACGAGGAAATTAAATCTAAACTAAAACTAAATAATAAGATAAAATGTATACCAAATAATTTTGAAAAATATAGGTCAGTTACTCTCGGAAAATTATGTTTTATTGACAGCCTGCAATTTACATTAGCATCATTAGAAGATCTTGTAGAAAATGCTGTAAAAGCTGGTAGCGAGTTTTATTACCTAAAAAGTTGCTTTGGAGATAAATTTAATCTACTGACAAGAAAAGGTATCTTTCCGTATGAACATCTCAACGACTGGAGCAGATTTGATGAAATGTCTCTGCCTGGCAAAGATAAATTTTACTCGCAGCTCAAAAATGAAGATATTACAGACGACGAGTACAAATACAGTGGGACCCCACTATAGCACGCTCCGTTATAACACGAATTCAGATATAACACGGTCGTGGCATGCCTCCCGAAATTTCATTTACCTTATTACCTTGTAAAAAAAAAAAAAATACTTATAAGTCCGAAAAATAAAATAGGTAAAAAGTTTTATTATCATTTTGGAGAAGAGATTGCACATAAATTCGAATATAAGACGATTGTGGCGTGATTCCTGAATTATCAGATACATGTATTATTCTCGTACATGGAAAACATTTCTTCTTTGGGGAGGTAATCGCATATGGATTCAAATATAAAACAATCGTGGTGTGGTTCCTAAAAAATTTTAATTTAACCAATTTCTTACAGTTTTGTGCCAAAATAAACATCGGAAATACGAGTTTCTGAACCAATGGCTGGGCCTTTTGAGAACTTTGATCTTTGTTTATTGTTGAAAAAAGACAGCTCATACGTGTTAATCTTATTATTACTGATCCATAAGCAATGAAGCCATCAATCTACTTTGTGTTTGTCTTCAATGCATTCCGTATACAGTCATTGCTCAAACAATATCCGAGATATGTTCTCTAAACTGACTACACAACTAAGCAACAAACAATGCGGCGGTTGATAAAAGATTCTCACCTGAATTTATAGATCAATTAATTTAAGTACATTGCTCTTCATCAAAGTCAATTGCCGAGCTAAACTTGTTCAAATTATGGGGCAACGATTTATAAAACATCAAAGAAACGAAAGTCGCCAACATGTGCGCGTGGCTTGGCGGTGTTGTTTTATGCAATCAGTTGACCAGTGAATAATGTTGTCCACTTCCTACAAATATACCCCCATTGTTGACTAACAATTATTCTTGCTGTAGTCTTTTAAACTAATAGGTGTAAAAGTGTTAGTTAGTGGACATTTTAAACGAGAAATAGAAACGTAAAGCTTTTACTCTTACAGGAAAGATACAGTCACGCGACCGTGTTAATGAATGGCTCAATTTTGATAATGACTGCCCAGTTGCAGATCACGTTTCGGATGCAGAAATTGTTCAAAATATTATGTTCAATAACACCAATGGTGATAATGACAATGGTGATGCTTCTGATGACATTGAGGACACCACACCTGAGGATAATCCACCGTCAGCAACAGAAGCAGTCACAAATTTAGAATGTGCTTTGAGATGGATGGAGACGCAAGATATTGACTATGTTCGAATTCTTCAGTTAAGAAATATGATTGACTTTGCGAAGAGCAAACGTGACAGTAGCTGAAAACAGCTGAAAATCAGGGAGTTTTTCAAACAATAATAAAGAATTACAATTCACAGATGAGAAAATTTAGCAGTATGAAATTTATACAAACACCGTTTTTAACCTTCGGACGTACTGTTCCATCATTCGGTACGTAATAGTTCCTATTTATTTTTCCATTGAATTCAGTCACATAATGATCTGTGACAAAGTTACTGAACATTTTAAATCTGTGTGCGGATATTTTCGATGGAAATACTTGTATTGTGGATACAATGTATGTGATTCGATTCACGGGTGAGTACGCGGTGTTGATACTCTATTCATGCTATAGATTAGATATGTATATATAAACTATACATGTGTATGTACCAATGCGTGGTTCTCTGAATAAAGAAATATATTATATATGCAACCTCTGTTATCACTGCAGGTGTTTTCTCATTTAATACAGTCCTACCCATTTATGTCGACATCCTCGGGCCCGAGGAAATATTGTCGACATAGGCGGATGTCGAGATAAGTGTTGGGGGGGGGGTATGAAAGAAGATACAAGTTAAATTCGTTAGTAAGTGGTGACCTGTCGTCAATGAGTAGCATTGACACTTTGAGAAAACAAACAATGCAAATTCTGATTCCATGAAGACAAAACCAGTGTCAAAATACACTTGTATATTGACAAATTACATTTTGGTTACCTTTGTGTAATAAAATCCACCATAAAATATTGCATCGGTCACATCCTGATATGAAAAACATTCACTACGATTTTCAATGTCGGCATAAGCACATGGTTGCATAGTTGTTATTTACACGCTTGGAGTACATGTGCTTAAATTGGCCTAGATTTTGGTCAGTCTGTTCCCATCTTACTGAGGCTACCAATGGGATGGGGCCATTCACAGGGAAATGAAAACCTGTCAACAAGTTGGTTTAAACAGATACTTGTATTTAGTTACAGAAGTCATCGTGAAAAGTACATAAAAGCGAACAAGAGATATGTGGCTGATATGATTAATGAAGGCATAATATTGTATACATTGACACATGCTAATGAGGTATTAAAAGAAAATGATTCTTACAATACAATATTGTAACAATGTCAGCTCAATACATTTAAAATTTTTCAGACATCTTTGCGAGATGTCCCACCCTCAACTTCCTTAACAGCCAGATATTTAGTTTCCAGAGACTGTAAATTTAATCTGCGTTTACACTGCCATTGGTAGCCATCGTAAATATAAATAAAGTTAAAAAGGAAACTTTCACAGCACAATAAACTTGTTTTAATCACCGATCACTTTGGAAAATGCAAGAATCAGATCAGATTTCATTGCTTTTATTTAAGTCGTCGCGAGAGGCCAACTTTATAGGACCAAACAAAAGCCCGTTTTTTTATCCGACCATGACATTAAAGCCTGGTGGCAAGATCAACTAATTGTTGAATGAAATACAGGTCGGAACTGGCCGCTTGCAGACATAAATGATTAGAATTAAAGCCTGGCAGCAAGATCAACTAATTGTTGAACAAAGTTTCGATTGGAACTGGCAACTGGTCGACATAAATGATAAGGCAGTAAAATTAAAGCCTGGCGGCAAGATCAACTAATTGTTGAACAAAGTATGGGTCGGAACTGGCAGCTTGTCCACATAAATGATCAGAAAACAAAGGATTTGTTCAGGCTGGGACCAAGGGTTTCTGTCGACATGTACGTTTATTTTTTTATCTCGACGTCGACATAAGCATGACAATTTTGGTAGTAATAGTAGACCAAGGGACCGGGACTTTGCTTTTTTGTTGAAATAGGCGGCTTGTCGACATAAGTGATGTCGATATAAGTGGGTAGGACAGTATACATTGATTTAAAATGGTAATTATGCCAATGAAGCACACGTTTCTGCACCTGTTTTTATTACCACCCCCACCCACCCCGCTAACCCTGCAAATTTGTTGGTACTGTACATGGTTGCTTATAACACGGTTCGGTTCATAACACGGTTGGGTTCTATGGCTCCCAACTACCGTGTCATAGCGTGGTTCCACTGTATGCACAAGATATTTGGAATAAATTTAACTGCAGAACATTTGGTGATTATCATGATTTATATTTAAAAACAGATGTATTACTACTAGCAGATGTCTTTGAAAATTTTCGTGAAGTTAGTCATAAAAATTATGGTTTAAATCCTTGTTGGTATTATTCTGCTCCAGGATTGTCTTGGGACGCTCTACTAAAAACAAGCAAAATAGAACTGGATCTCTTAACAGATGTCGATATATTTAATTTTATTGAAAAAGGTATCAGAGGCGGAATTAGTGTTATAACAAAAAAATATGCAGTAGCTAATAATAAATATCTAAAAAATTATGATAAAAATCTCCCATCTAATCATATTATTTATCTAGATTGTGTCAATTTGTATGGTTGGGCCATGTCAGAGCCAATGCCCTGCGGTGGGTTTCACTGGATAGCTCCAGATCAATTTCTTAAAGAAACTGAAAAAGATTTACCAGAAAATGTCAGTTATTTTGTGGAAGTTGATCTAGATTATCCTAGTTCGTTGCATGATCTACACAACGACTACCCATTTTGTGCAGAGTCTATGATGATAGATTACAGTTTACTATCACCCGAGCAACGAGCTATTACAACAGCAAAAAATTCCATTGTTAATAAGTTAGTTCCAAATTTGCTAAATAAAAGAAATTACGTGATACATTACAAAAATTTAAAACAAGCAGTAGATGCTAGACTAATTCTGAGAAAAGTTCATCGTGTGCTAAAATTTGATCAGTCGAGGTGGATGTCAAATTATATTGACTTAAATACCAAACGTCGTGCTGTGGTTAAGACTGACTTTGAGAAAAACTTTTTTAAGTTAATGAATAACTTAGTTTTTGGTAAGACAATGGAGAATATTCGAAAGCGAGTTTCCACAGAAATTGTTAATGATATAAATCGCAAAAGTAAATTAGTTAACAATGATGGTTTTGTCAACATGAAAATATTTAATGAAAATCTTGTTGCAATACAACGACGAAAGACAAATTTAAAGTTAAATAAACCGATTTATGTTGGTGCGGCTGTACTTGATATATCAAAGTGGTTGATGCACGACTTTCACTATAATTTTACTAAAAAGCAGTGGCCAGATTTGGAGTTGCTATTCACTGATACAGACTCGCTAGTTTATAATATAAAATGTGAGGATGTCTATCAAGATATTTACAATAATAAAGATCTATTTGATTTATCAGATTATCCAGCGAGTAGTGGATTTCAAGATAATTCAAATAAAAAAGTTATTGGAAAAATGAAAGATGAGTTTATGTTTGTGCCAGTTAGAGAATTTGTTGGATTAAGGAGTAAGATGTACGCTGTGATATTAGATGATAATAAACTGACAAAGAAAGCGAAAGGAATTCCACGTGGTTATGTAAAGAAATGTATGAAATTTGATGATTTTAAATCAGCACTAAATAATAATGTCAGTTTTATTAAGGCAAATGTCATTAGAACGAATCTTGATAAGCTTGAAACTGATACGATTATTAAACGTGGACTTAGCAATTTTGATGATAAAAGATATTGTAAAGACGGAATTAATACTTTAGCACTCAGTCATTATAGAAGGGAGATAATACCGTTCCAGCTTGTTTAAAAAACGTATCTGGGATTATCGAACATAGATTGGTTCGAATGCACTTTATGTCTGTATTGATTTTCAGACCATCTGTAATAAAGCGCCGCTGGTGATTTCCGGGTTTATTAGTGAGTTCGTTTTGTCTGTCTGTTTCTAAAGCTGTATTGAAACAGAATTCCCTGAATCTTTACAGGCTTGGACCTGCCTATAATGTAAACAGCACTGTATTACACGTGAAGGATGATACTGACCATGAAAATATCTCTGCCTATAATGTAAACAGCCCCATTGTTTTTTCTGTATAAATAAACAGCCACTTCGTTTTTCTGTACAATATATTTTAGATTTCGCGATTAAACACACACAAACATACATACACATATATATATTTTCAGAATCATTCACACAGGTAAGTGTTAAGTATACAGTAATTTCTCGAATATATACATGTAACTGAATTTCATAGCTCAGTGCAGGAATGTTGGATTCTCGTACTGAAGGTCTGTGGTTCAATTTCCATCACTGGCTTATGTCGGTGGGTATGGTCCTGGGCTACCAAAAATTTTTTAAAAGATGGGGGGCTCCACCCCAAGGTTTCATGTAATCTCTCATCACGTTGAACAACGTGGTGAGTGCGTTTTGCACTTACCCCGGGGTTTAATTTGGTGGTGGTGGGGGTTATATGAAACCGCAATGCCTAGACAGTCCTCTGAATCTCTAAAGTTTCGTTTCGTTTAGTGATTCGCTGAGGGATGTGTCTATGCAAGGAGCCCTCTAAAATAATCAGTAGCATGTGTGAGCCCTCTACCTCACTGAAGAGTACCCCATAAAGAAACATTCAGAAAGAATGTTGCCAAAAAGAAAACTCTGTGGGGTGCTAATAACGGTCACAAGAAAGACATCATTATGCAAAAGACCTCTCAAAGGAACCATAGGCAATAAAGGGGCCTTAATGGAATGGTAACCGCTTATGATGCTACTGATTATTTTTGATATTTTGTATATCATTATCAAATAAAATATCAACTATATTATCAATAAATGTCATCAAATCATCTGACCAACCTCTTATTTGCGCGTCATTTTCAGTTACTGACCCATATTTTGGTGATATATGATATCCAACATTTTTGATACAATTACTTATTATTTTAGGTTTTATACCAGTATAGCTTGAGGCTGATTTTATTGAATCAAATCTCTTACAAAATTTGTTTGTTACATCAAATCCAACATGTCTTATTGGTGATGGATAATAACCCATATTATATAATATTTCACTGATCAATAAAAGGTTTATTCTTTTTCCGATAAATCCTCGGGGGTGTGTGTGTGTGTGTGTGTGTGTGTGTGTCTCTGGTCCAGAATCTGCTTTTGGTTTAAGATCACCCCTTAGCTTACTACTACATGAACATATTAATTAAACCGCTTGTTAAATGCATGTGAAAGGCAAATTTGTTGTTGTCCTTCTTTTCCTTTGCTTGATTTGACACTGTAAATATCGGATGCTGACGACATATGTATGTAAATCTTTATTCGTGCACACACCCCTTTGCTGAAAATGGACTTGTCCAGGAACTGGAAATGGATCTCGAGCACGACTATTATATTGAAAGCTTCTGTTAAGCATGAAACGCGCAGACGATGACGGTGTTAGGGCCATTCTACTAACAGTCAGATTAGAAAATATAAATCAATGAATGAATTGACTAAGTTCCTTGCACTTTTATCACATTAAAGGTTTCCATTATTGAAATCGTTAGGGGGGTACAAACAAACAGGTTGATATAGTCCGACTATACCATTCCTCTTACCTGGAATGAGCACATCAGCGTTTCATCTACACTCATCATGGCACCAGCATTGTCAAACTCTCCACAGTAGTTTGGTGCTGAGAACAGTGTTACCAACTGGCGTTTGGCAAAAAATTCATATCCATCTTCCACTACCTAGAACAAAATAACAACTATATCCAAAAATCTTCTACTTCAACAAGAAAGATGGGACATCGATGCAACACGACTGTTGTGTCAGAGCAAGAGTCCCTCAAAGGAGCTGATACTTCCCTGAGAATTTTCAGGAAGACAAAACCATTTCTTATTTTTAAATAAATACATTATTCTGAAGCAATAACTAGAATTTCAAGATGGCTGTGGCAGCCATATTGGATCTAACATCAGTTACTATTTTCATTTAGAACCAACTAGAAAACATCTCAAGTCTTGGTGAAAACCCTACTTTAATATGACTATCCAGTGAAAAGGAAATGTGCTTAGATTATCAAGCTGTCCATCATAGCATCAATATTTGATGCAAGATTGTCACCCTCTTCATTAGGACCTACTATCTTTTTCATGAGGATCAACTATATTTCAAACATCTTTGTTGAAATCCTCCATGTCGATATGCAAATCCATTCAAAAGGAGTAGTGATGACAAGATTCTCAAGATGGCTACCATGGTAGCCATAATGGATGTCAGATTAGCATTTTCTTTCGGACCAGCTATATAGTGTAATAAGTGTTCTAGTGGAAATCCACATGATGCCTATGGTGGTGGTCATGCTGTTTATCAGAATGGCACCACTTTTATTTGAAACCAACTAGATACCATTATGTTCAGTGAAAACCCATACTGATATGACCCTCTGATTGGATGTCAAATTGGATACCTGAGCTATACTATTCTGACTTGGGACTAACTAAATCTAGGGATGAATACATGTGTAAAGTTTCATGGCAGTCTCAGTAGTTTAGGAGGAGCATCAATAACAGATTTGTGCAAATAGGTGGACGTACAAGTGGGTCATCCAATAATCTTTTTTGATGTATGGCTAATAGAGCTAACAATGAAATGACAAATGCAAAATTAAATAATTTTGGACTAAAACTGCAAATAATTTGGAACATGGTTCCCACACATTTCTTACGATAAATTTCCAGGATGAAATTACTTTTATCAAGTTCACATAGACCAAAACTGAATGGAAATAAAGAAGATGTTAGATTATAAAACATGCCTTTTCCAAATCTAAAGATGTTTCTATTTCAAGACTCGAGATGACATCTAAGTCAGAAAAGACCATGTACAAAACCACAAAATGTATCACACAAAACAAGTTTGACTATATTCCTATAAATCGGCATGTAAGGTCATTACAATGTACAAAATAAAAATTCTAACTTTATTTTTCTATAGCAATGTATATGCATGTTACACAAAGTAAACATTTCCTATGACCGAATGAAAAAAAACAAATGCAAAGTATTAAGAATTATCTTGTAATGAGAAGAAAGTTCAACCCTGAATTTATTTGTGCCAATAAAATCCCAAACTAGATTTTTCAAACAACCTGAACTCCTTAAGATGATTTGTCTAAAAATCCATCATTCAAAAAACATTTACAAAAGGGTTGATTTAAATTTTGACAAAAGACCATCAAAATTATAATTGCCATATAAAGGACTGAATTTTCTGCAAAATCAACTTGTCCTCTTGTAATTCGATAAACCAGTCCCCAAGCCTGTATTGTATTGTTTTTTAATATATAACACAAGGGACGACAATTTCCCATTTCTCCGGCATTTTATTTAAGATCTGAAACAAATGCCTCAAGCTATATGTCACTGTGTAATAGTTTGGCACCGACGTTCAGCTCTGAGATTTGACATGTTGGACAACAAATTTGGCTTAAAACAAACAGCAGTCTGTATTCTAATTAAGTTTCCTACACATATTCCCACCCCATTTTTCACATTTGGACATTTAGTTTGGGGTGTGAGGCAAGACAAATTGCATATAGAAAATTTGCAATTTGCCACCACCATGTGGTAGTGGCATATGGTAGTCGTTTAACAGTGGGCCTAGCAAATTTAATGTTATATTGACTCATACCTGCATGAAATCGATAGGAAAAGTATTATAATCATTATGTCTTTAATCTGCTGACAGGCTAGTTGAAACTACAACACAGATGAAACTGACCTGGTATTGCCATTTGCATTACTTTATAGTCACACAACTTTACAAATCTCAATAGTTATGCAATATCAACAACAATCTCATTTTTAATATTGTTGTACAAAAATGAAATTATATTAAATGAAAGTCAGATACCTTTTGTAAAAACGAGAAAGAACATATAATTCTCAAAATATTTATTTCAAGAACAATGACAAGAAACCTGTCACTGCTGCAGCAATCTGGCCAGTCAGATTCATCAAGCAGAGAACTCATGTCCAAGTTGCAGTCACGTGATCCAACAAAACCCCGGTAGTTGTTCTTGGAATAAATAAGGCAAAAATTGTTTACCAGAGATCTGAACCAAGTTTGTCAAGTTTCATTAAAAAAATATTTTAAATTCACTCCCATCAATGTTTCGCCCGTTTTACACTTTTCCCTCTTGCCACATGCAAAACACTTCAAAATGAGGTTCCTTTAGCCCTAAAAGTCCCTAATTATACTGCTGGTGCTGACTTCATAGCTAAAGGTAAAATGTATCATTTTCAGCACTGTTGCCAGCTCCCTGCGATTTTAAACTTGGCACCAGTCAACTTTAACCAAATAAAGACATACTGTATACTACAAGCAATATTGTACTTGTTTTAAGCAATTTTAGGTGCAACAGAGCCAGAAAAACATTATTTTGATATTCACTTCACTTAGCTAAAAAAAAAATTTGAGGACTTCAATTGCAATTTCCAAAAATATGCTGGGATATTATCTGTCAGTTCAAGCAAAACAGTATTACCTTGCATCCCTGTTTTGGCACATGTATCTCTGTGTGCAAAGAAGGAAAAGAATAAGACTGCATAAATTTAGGATTAAAAAATTCAGTTACCCTAGTTTCTCGTAACAAAATACAACTCTGAAGATACTACTTTTCAAAGCTCACAACACTTAACAGGTTTATTCACCAATCATTTATATATGTATCATATACACAACACAACACTGGGTAAACACTCTATATGCACTGTTCATGTCTGCATTATCTAAACAACATTTTGTCAGGTGCTAAATGCAACTTTTTCACTCCCAGTTCCAAAGTTTCATTTCATTCTGGGATATAAGCTTTCTTGATGAAGTTACCAAATCATTGATGCGACTGGTTTGGTTGAAGAGCTACACACCTCTTTTACCCATATCTCATTGTTGGTTATAACTTTAGCTTTTCTGGGGCCCTAACTGCAGTACATGGCAAAAAACTAGATGCCTTATTAACAAGTATCCTGAATGGCCAGAAGGACCAATTTTTCCATATATTGGCTTTTGAAGACCGCTGAGAAATGCAATTTTAAACATATGGCTATATAGAGCAATTTAAACCCAAATCGAGAGAAATTTTGCATTTGCTTTGACAATGGTCTGTGCAAAGCCACTGAAATTTTTTTTTATTAAACAGGGTACAATGTAAGCAAAAATGGATGAAGCTCATAACCTTTCACACACCTCACCCAAGATGTACATGGATATAAAATTTGATCACCAACTAGAAAATAATATGTAAATCTGAGAAATTTCTCACACCTATATATAAAATTTAGACATGCCATTGGCACAGGGCTACCCTGATTATGGAACACAGACCCAAACAGTTTCTAAATGTCCTAAAGTTTATTTATAAGCTTATCATTTATGCAGTGGATGCAGGTCTGTCATGGTTGAATCTATTTTTACCCTGAACATGTATAAACTGTTGGATTGTTATCATGTAATGCATACCTGGTGGGCTCTACATATAAGGTCAAGGTCGTGTTTGTGTAAAAATTTTGCCACCACTTCTGCTCCAAATGTAAATGAGACGCCACGGTCATTTTCTCCCCAACCCATTGTTTCTTTGTCTGGATCTGACCAAAGGAGATCACAAAGAAGACCCTGATCTGGAACATCTGTTGGCCGCATTATTCTGCGGATCTGCTCCATGGACTGCAAGTCTGGACTCAAGCCTGAAATATTGCAAAATTATCTTTGTCTACCTTACATTACACACGTTAACCCTCCAAATAGCAACTTTTCTTCCATTATAAACATACCATATGAACAAGTATTTAAACATTATTAAAAACAAAATTTGAAAAATTGCAATTGTTTTCCAGTCAAGCTAACAGCTGGCAAAAATGGATTTTAAAATTAATACAAGATGATAATCATCAAATGCTAACAGTTCACAAAAAATAAAAAATGACATGTTCACCCTGACAATAATCTATCAGTTGTTTCCAAAGTATAAATCAGTAATTTCAATCGCCTGTATGTAGTTTATAATACCAATACTGACAGCTGGTCAACATCAGTAGTTTAGAGGAGAAGTATGCATGTGGGTATTTATAACAGGGATAGCAGTAATAGATTTGTTAGTATTGAACTGCTGAATTTGCCAGTCAGCTGGCTTCGACAAATCTGGTATAGAGAACTATTGTACAGTAGTCCCCCTCTTATAAGGTCACCCTATTGCAACAGGAAAGTGGCCTTATAATGCGGGTGGCCTTTCTAGAGGGGGATGACAAATGCGAATAGTAAATACATGTACATACATGTATATAGAAAGTCACAACTACATTTAATTCTAAAACATTTAATATTTTCATTTAAAAATCACATGCACATTGTGAAATCAATGTGAAACAAACTATTTCATCATTTTCAAAAGAATGCTATGAATAACTATTGATATACATGTAGTTTTAAAACTGTCTTTATAATAATGTTACAGATCACATCATCTGTCACCAACAGACTTAAATACAATACCAATGTTCCTAAGAATTCTTATGCTTGAAAAATTTATCCAGTGTCGGACTTGAAATCTGTGCAACCATCTGTTACTTGCGGTAAAGTCGTCATATCCCATTTCAACTGACAAAATTGTTGCTTTTTCTTGGATCATTCGACCGGTGAGTGGAATGTTCTTAGCACGCACAGTGCAAAACCATTCAAAAACCATTTCATTCAAATCAGGATACAAACATCTCCTGGCGCTAACAATCTTCCTTTCTCCATCCATTCCACCTTCCCACTTATTTCTGCAGAACTGTTTCCCTATCTTTCACGATATTGTTTATGTGAGTCTTTCCAACATCAAATTTTTCTGCCAGGATCCTCAAACTCTCCCCCTTTTCAGTCAATTGAATTACTTTCACTTTCTCTTCTAAACTGAGAATTTTTCTTTTCCTCGATGACATGTTGATCTTTTTGCAATAACTTATTCCAATGTTGCCAACTACAAGACTGAATAAAAAAATTATCTACACTTAAACAAAATGCCATGTTTTTAAAGACGGCGATCTTGTCATGTGATTCATTAGTCGCAGTCTGGTACCCTATTGATTTTACACTGTTTTACACTAAGTGACAGAAGCCAAAATGGCTTCGATATATATGCAGAATTGACCTGAACAATAGCACCTCGCGGCCATTAGGATTTGCAATCTTGATAATTACTGTCAGTAGTAATAGCCACTAATTATGGAAGTGAACAAGCTCAACATCTTACTAAGGGAAGCCATAAAGGCTATCAAACCATTTTCCCGCTGACTTGTGTATTGTACATCAATACTGCCACTTCTCAGCTGTTACTACTGTTAATAATTGTAATTTTAACAATTATCAGTGGCTAAACCGGACATCTCATGATAACACAGCAGTAAGGTTAATCGGATTACGTGTACTTACCTTTTTGTATGGATTAAAATTTGAGTCTTTCTCGGCTTTATGGAATAAATGTGGCTTCTCGTGAGGCATAAATGATATAATATTAACCTTAGTGGTACATGTACTTTAGTCAACACTTCTTTCAGGAACGAAAACCTGACATCGGGAAACAGAAATAGGATTACTTAACAACACGTTCTGAATAAAATTGGTTCTGGATACATATTACAAAATAAAATGCGGCCACTTGTGAGGGGTAAATTTTATATTTTTGCACAAATATGCTGGCCGCTGGTCGCGTTAGCCAGGTGGCCTTTCGTGAGGGGTACTTTTGAACACAAATTCGTCAGTGCCTTCGGATTCTGGCCGTAAGGAGCGGGTGGCCCCTGGTGAGGGGGGCCGTTCAAGAGGGGGACTACTGTACTCAATTTTACAGCAGTAGTGTACACTACTGTATATTCATTGAAGGTTGGGCCAAATGTTGTGCAATTACTCCATGAAAAAATGCAATCACTATGATGTGCCAAAGTTTGAAGGCAAAAGAAGGTAGTGTCAGACTGCTAAGAGAGCTCTCATAAAAAATGATTTAAACAGAGCTGATATGTAGCGATAGCCCTAATTTCATGGGCTTTAACTCTCATGAAAGAAATGTCCCTCTCAGAGAGTCTCATACGCTCAATATTTAGGACAGTCCACAAGAAAATAGTGACCACCATATCAGATGAACCCTTAATAGGTAAGAAGAGATATTTCTGACTGTCCTTCTCCCTTTTGAAGAACCCAAATACAACCTTGAAACGTAAACTCCAACCTGGGCAAAGGAGCCTATCTTGATCATCCCCTGCACATATACAACTGAGACTCAGGATCTCAATTTCAAGTGGAGCAACTGAATGTAGCAGATCCTTAGAAAACCAATTTGGTAAAGTGACCACATCATAATTTGCATTCGACTGTGACTAACCCTTTTTCATGGGCAAGGCATGAAGCTTGCTGCTTCTTGCTGATGCCAAGGACAGCATGAAAACAGTTTACAGGCAAGGCTCTCAAAGGAAGCTTCACACAAAGGTTCAAAAGGGTGTTCTGACAGTGTCAACACAAAAGATTCCATATGGGCTTTAGTTTGCAAAATACCAGTCAATGAAACTCAAATTAAATGTCTGCATATGATCTTTTAACTTGGTATGTTATGAAAGAGCTGAAATCTTATAACAGCCAACTTCTGATGGAAAAGGTTTATTTTCCCCAAAAGTTCTGTGAATATACAATATACCTCCCGCCTTGGTATGATGTTGTAACAACTTGAACACCTACAGCCAGGAATTCTGAAACTCTTCTTTACATTTTTTGGCATTTCATCTAACCCAGCATCTGACATTTTCTAATTATTGTCCTCCATTTTGCAAGAAATTCCACTACACTGTTGTCTTTCTTCATTCTCCCATTCACTTTCCACATTCCTGCCAAAACCTTTAAGTTCACTCTCTACATTCCCACCGCCATCTTAAAATTAAAAATAAGTCAGCAAGTTTACATCTTGCCATACTTGATTTCACATTCAACAACAATGGACAAAACCTGGTACATGTGCAAAAGATAAGGGCATAAAATGCAGAACCCCTCTGTGACAAACATTTATGTTATAAATAATTAGTGTTATTTCAAAGTATCCTTTTGTGCTGAAGTACAAATGCAGACTTTGGAATAGGCACAAATGTTTTGTTAAATAAATATACTTCATGCAGTATGTTTTTATTTGCTATATGTTGAACAAATTTGCAGGAGATCTCACTCATAACTGCTCTCCAAGTGAACAAATTTGTACAAATTTTGCAGGGACCTTGCACCCTGGCAGTATCTTGAAGCATTCTTCAAGACAAAATGTTTAAGGCTTAAGTTCTGATTACGAGCTTCAATTTCCAACCTTTTTCAACATTAGAAACATCTGGAATGAGAAATCCCGAGTTTGGCCATTTTCCACCCTCTTGGCAACAATCTTCCACAGAAGGGTGTGAACCTCTTCCCAAGATGAGCAGTGATAACAAGATTTCTGAGATAGGCCACTATGATGCCATGCTGGAGGCAAGATATGACCAGTTTCATACAAAACCGGTTACACACATGTTAAAACCCATGTCAATATAACCATCCATATTGGAGTCTAGATCAGAATCACAGTAATACAGAAACAACATACTGCAAACAGTTTAAAAAAAAAAGAAAGAAAAAAAAAAAAAGAAGAAAAACCACCCAGATATGACCAGGAGAAATTGCTAAAGATATTTATCACATTTTGGGATGTAAAATTGGTACCATTTGATTTGGGACCAACTACATGTAGTGAGAACCATTTTTATGAAAACCCAACGTCAATATGACCACATCTTCAACAGGAGTAGTGATAACGACTTTCAACATTGCCAGCAAGCCCGACCTAGTTTTCTTTATAAAGTCTTTTCTATTTTGTTTTAGATTTCACCCCTTTTACCAAACTATGGGCATAATTTCACCCACACATTTTCAGTTTAAGAATGGACTCTGCAACCAATCCTATCAGTTTCTGCTTTATTAATTTGCCTACTGTATCCATTTGAAAAAAATATATATTCTCAAAATACCCAATGTGGAATAATTCTGGTCTTTAAAAGCTCTGTTGGTATTAATTAAATCATTAAGTGGAAATGTCAAACAAGAATTGCAAAAAAGGATCCAACTTTTTACAAATTACCTCCATGGCAGCAGAAAATTTTTTCATCTATTATGGCAGCAATAGGCAGACAGTTGAAACAGTCTGTAAATGTTTTCCACAACTTAATGTTGTATCGTCGTTTACCTGCAGAAGAAACATACAACAGGTGATGAAACGGCAAATGAAGGGAAAAAAATGAAAAAAAAAAAAATGTAGCAATGTCTTCCAATAACGCTAAACAAAAAATACTACTGATACAAAATGACAGACCAATTTGGAGCAACAACTAACAATAGTTATATAACAGTCTCACTATAAAGCTCCAATGCCTTACATTTTCAGAATTATGCAGCACTTCCAGAACGGATATATATATATATATATATATATATACACACATACATACACACAGTGTGACCCCGCTATAGCATACTCCATTATAACACGAATTCGGATATAACACGGTCGTGGTATTGCTCCAGAAATTTCATATACATGTATTTTTCTCATACATGGGAAAAAATTCTTTCTTAAAAGTACAACAAAAAAAAAAAAGAAAAAAAAAAAGTTTATTATCATTTTAGGGAAGAGATCACATATGAATATTACAAGACGATCGTGGCGTGGCTACTGAAATTTTATATGCATTTTTCTCATACATGAAACAATAGTGTTTTCTTCTTAAAAGTACGAAAATATGTAAAAATTTATTCAGGAATCGCGCAGGGTTTCGGCAATGTCGCAAACCGAGATTTTTTTCCCCCCCTATTGGTGGCAAAATATACCATCTGGCGATTTTTTTTTTTTGGCAACACTGTTGGCTGTTTAAACTTGTATATACAACCATTGGTTTGGAGTGGAGAAATTCAGAGGCCCCATGAAAGGAAGCCGTAAAGTGTATGTAAAATGCACTGAAAATTATTGTTACATAAACAAATTCTTTGTCCATACTGACAAACCATCTTAACAGTACATTGTTATATCAAAATCCGCTTATGTTGACATCTAGCATGAGTACTGTATGTTTTGAGATATCCGCTTTTTTTTCTTTTCAAATTTACATTTCTGGTAGCAGAGGTCAACGGGACAAGGCATTATCTCATAATCTATCTTTTGTCAGATTTTCGGCCGCTCGCTAGTAATTAATATATTTACATAGACTGACATTTATATGTGGATGGTAAGTAAAATTCCTCTTCTTTTCACTCGGAATTAAATCCTTCAGAACATTCACATTTTCTGTAGTAATCCCTGTCATCAGTCCAGAACACATGCGTCTCCATCGTCGATTGACCCTTTCTTTAAATTTCTGACGCATGCGTGGAAGGCAGCATCACTCCACTACCATAAATGTAAAAACAAAAAAAAAAGCTCTCACTTGTCTTTTCAATAGGTAGGGAGGAACGGTAACTACAATTGACCATACAACGGACAATTAATTTTTTTAAAAAAAATGTACCCAGATAAATAGTAGCTGAAATTTCGAAGAAAACATTACCTTTGAAACACCGATTGTTATGAAAATGAACTAAGCAAATGAAAAAAAAATCAGTCTCAATCATGCAATACAATTTTTTGATGTTGCCACCACAATGAGAAACGGGCATTTGTTTGGTTCTCCAAAGCTGTCCTTTAGCGGTGACTTCAATAATGCATGCACCCTTCATCAAAGAAAGCCGACTACAATCTTCAATAAAAACAAAGAACCTTTCTTCAAAGGAAGTCATTACTGAACTTAAATAAAAGCAATGGAATCTGATGGATTGTTTCATTTTCCAATGTGACTGGAACATTTTAACTGTGCCGTGAAAGTTTCCTTTTTACAGGATAAAAATTTATGCTTACAAACTCTACCGACGGTGCTTAAAACGGAAAATTTTACCGACTTCAGATGTACTGAAAAGTAAATGTGCTTCATCATTCGTTACGTGACCGTTCTATTTTTTCCACGGAATTCAGACCTATATGACCTGTGACAAAATTATTGAATATTTTAAATGTGTGTGTGCATATTTTCGATGGAATTACGTGTATCGTGGATTCAACGTATGTGACGTGATTCGCGGGTGTACACAGCGTTGATACTTTACTGCTATGCATTAGACATGAATATATAAACAGTATACACGTATATATACCTATGCGTGGTTCTCTGAATAAAGTAAAATATTATATAAGCCATCTCTGTTTTCACTACAGTTGTATTTCTCATTTAATATGCACCAATTTAAGATGATAACTGTGCCAATGAAGCACATATTTTTGCACCTGCATTTATTACCTACCTCTACCCCCCCCCCATTTTTTGGGGTACAAGCATCATTTTCTTCTGTAAACTGACCTGGTTGCTTATAACACGGTTCAGTCTATAACACAGTCGGGTTCTATGGCTCCTAACTACCATGTTATAGCGGGGTCACACTGTATATATATATATATATATATATAATCATATTACATCATTTTATGTATATATACACACATGTAAATAGTAAAGTTTATGGTCCAATGAGAATAAATAGAATCCATACATTCACTACCGCAGTACAAATTCCATTAGCACTTTTGGGCAAAACATAACTATAAACACCAGTTTCCTCTGATTCAACATGTGAAGTATGGGCAGACATCCTTATTTTTGAAAGGGATTTTCTACCTTTAGTCAGTTATGGTATCTAAATACTCCTTATAACCAATTTTTTTGGACACATTTTTAAATAATTTAGCAACTGAAGATTCAACGATTCTTGATTGCCAATTTTGAATCAACTGGTCAGAAAACAATTGTTTAACTAAAGATAACAAAAAAGATTTCCCAACACATGGTTCCCATGCTTTTTAAAGAAAAATTTCCAGGTCTTTTCCAGGATGAAATTCAATTTTTCAAGGTTCATTTATGACCAATACTAAATGGGATTAAAGTGTGTGTGTGATTTAGATTTTTAACTTCAATAGGGTTCAAAGGGGTTTGAAGGTAATGCAAGTGTCATTAGTGTTCATCACTACACTCACTAGGGACTGGATGGTCCTGGTGGTCAAAACTTCACTGCTGGATTCTCTGAGTGAATCCTGGTCAGAGCCGAGTTGACGTATTTCGATGTATTTATTGTTTGCAGTATGTGCAAAGAATTAACAACCCACCTCACCTTATCTGCTTTTCTTCAGGGGTGGGGTGGGGGGCTGGCGTGCTTCACCAAGTTAAACTCTTGTCAACCAACAGTTCTGAAATTTATTTTTCTTGGGCTTTTGCTGATAGTTAATAGTTTCCTAAATCAGCTTCAAAAATGTATTACACTTGAACACTATTCCATCAAATGAAATGATCATGCTTTTTTAAATATTGTCACACAACATTGCAATAGCTACAATCAGAATATAAATTCAATAGGGTTCAAAGGGGTTTGAAGGTAATGCAAGTGTCATTAGGGTTCATCACTACACTCACTAGGGACTGGATGGTCCTGGTGGTCAAACTTTTCTGCTGGATTCTCTGAGTGAATCCTGGTCAGAACCAAGCTGACATATGTCAATACGTTTGCCACATGTGCAAAGAATTAATTGCTCTCCCGCCCCCGTAATGTTTTTTTGCTGGTAAAACTCCATCTACCAGGAGTTCTGAACTTCTTTTTGTTGGGCTTTGCTGATAGCTAATTACTCTCTAAATTGGCTGATACTTTTCTTTTCAAATAAAAAAATCATTTTGCAACAAATGGTGTATTTAAAAAAATCAGACTTCTGTTGTTAACCTCAAAACAGCTTAATGGTGTATTAAAAAAAATCAGACTTCTGTTGTTAACCTCAAAATATCTTAAAGTTTTCATTGCCATTGGCATGACTTGAACCTCAAAAATGTTACACAAGCAAATTAGTGGTCAACAAAGATTTTATATTAAAATTAGCCAACTACGACAAATCTTGAATGTTTTCACTGCCAGACATGCTCTTTTAAAATGGCTTCCAACTGTCATATCTTAGTTTTTTCAGTCACCTTCAGCAGTTTTGACCACTGCTAGTGCCAACACAGATGTGGAAGGAAGTCCACTAAAGAAAAGTTGTTGGAACAATTTTAGATTTATTTCCTGATGAAGAAAGTGTGCCTGATTTAAAGATTTGGGGAGATAAAAACAACGAAAAATTGCAGGAGACAAGACCCAGTGCTCACTGCGCAACATTGTTTATGCAACTTCCAGCTTTGCTAATCAATATTTGATACCAATGATATACCACTTGTAACATAGTTAAAACTCTGTCTTTATATCAAAATTGCTCAAGTTTACATCATACAAGATTTTATCAAGTGTGTAACACATCCTGGAAACAACAACAATAATACCTTAATGGAATAAAAGAGCACTGTAAAGCACACATAATACACCCACCGCGTAGCAGACAGTATTACAACAGGTTCATGCAAAAAAAAAACTTTTTCATTGGTCAATATAATGCAACTTGTGATAGATTATCAACAATGTAATGACCATTTGTTTTTAGTCTCCAGATGGGGTCTTGAGATGAACTAATTAGTACATTCACATCTAAGAACAACTAAGATGAGTTGCTTGATCAAACGCACAACCACATTGCTCAACATATCACAGAGAATTCAAACGCTTTATGCATATGTTGCAAAATCTGCCAAATTCATCATGTTAAACTGCTGGTTATTTTCTGAATAGGATGGATAGTGGACAAAATGAATGAGGTTGACCATATACCAAAATCTGTGCCAATTAAGCCTCTGTTACATGTGACTAAATATCTACCTGGCACTAAAACACAAAAAAGGGCAACAAGTTGTTGTTGTTGTTGTTGTTGTTGTTATAGGGTTTAACACCATTTTTCAGCACAAGATAGGCTATACATGGCGGCCAGTATTAATGGTGGAGGAAGAACCCTGGAAAACCCCGGGAAGAACCACCGACCCACGAGAAGCTACTGGCAGGCTTTCTCACGTACCCACGTTAGCCGAGCCTGGACTCGAACTCACGCAGACAGAGGTGAGATGGCAGTGATCCGTAACGATCAGCGCTTTAGACCACTCGGCAACTCGGGGCCCCTGGCAACAAGTAAACATGGCGAGATAACAAATGTATGAATCTCAGGGATTAAATGTAAAACTCAAACAAGATAATTGCAATAACTTACACTCATCATAGAATCCATAGATTCTGTTTATACTGGCACACTCATGGTTGCCCCTGAGGAGAAAGAAATTTTCTGGGTACTTTATTTTGTAGGCCAGGAGGAGACAGATTGTTTCCAGTGATTGCTTTCCTCGGTCCACATAGTCTCCCAGGAACAGGTAATTGCTCTCTGGTGGGAAACCGCCATATTCAAACAGACGTAACAAGTCATAATACTGACCATGTATATCCCCTGAAAAACAAGCAAATTATAAGTAACTGAGATATATAAATTAAGGCAAAATAAAAATAAATAATGTATACCAAGAAATCACATTGTTACTGGCTAAAGACCAAGAAAAAACAAGAGCTGACTGAAATGATTATCAAAAACTAAACAATACTTCACTGAACAATTGAAAAAAATAAGATTTTAGTACTATAGTGATGAACAGGAAATAATTTATATAACAATATTAGTGCATAAAATAAACCCCGCAAGACTCATTCTCAGTTTCTGATAAAAGAATCATCTACAAATTTTTTTTTACAACGGACTAGTAAATATTTTGGCACAGTAGTAACAAGTGACAAAGCTTTTAAATCTCAAATAAACAAATGAAAACTAAATATGTCAAGAACTGTTAGCAAAATATCTTAAAACCCAATTGCAAAATGATTGTTCTGGTGTAAATCAAGGCTGTAAACAACAACGAAAATATGAATAAAGTGCCAATTGTTCTGACTCAGTTCAGGGCTCGAGTTTTGAGGAGCATGATCGCTCTCTCCAATCTTATTGTTCAAAACTAAGATTTCCAGATGTTTTCTAAGCAAACATCTCAATTTTTATCCCTGATCTCATGGCAGTTGCCTAAAAAAAACCCCAAAAACATATTTCCAGGTACTGTCATTTTGATGTCAGGGATTGAAGATTGTGTTGGTAAGAGGCAGGTCCAGCTGTTGCGAGGAATATCAAACTCGATACAAAAGCATATGCATATGTATGAGCTTTAATCAATGAATAAAAATTATTTTTAAACAATGCACTTTCCTTTCTTTACTGATCTGAATAAAATGTCTAGTAGTCTTAAATGGTCTTTGTTTTCACTGCCACTGGATTTGAGATTAATATAACTGAAGTCAAATCAACCTAAAACTCTTGCGCTAGATCTGTGGGCCAAATAATGTAATATTAAAGAGATTGAGCACATTTTCCTGTTTCCCTACTATATTTGACCCACTGCCCATTTCTTTTCCAGTGTTCTTTAAAATGTACAACAACAGTGTCTGTCATACTTTGCATTGTTGTTTGGTTTATTCTTTTTTGATGGGGCCCATTTTCTTCATGTTTATGTACCTGCAGCTTTTTGGGTTTGTCAATGGATGAGAAAGGCTGAATACACTCACAACTCATATTGATCTTCTGTTATGTAAATGTGTTGGTTCGCATTATAATGTAGTCAAAGGCTAATTCAACCTGACGGCATAGAACCAATTGTGCAATACGAGTGAACACATTTTTTAGCCAGCCATTACATCCAAAATATCGAGTCCACTGAATGAGGCTTAAAGCATACGTTGTTGGAATTGTCTCTTTCTGAGTAACAAGGTAAAGCCCCTTTGATTGAGATGAGACTTCAGGTCTTGGAACTTTGATACTTACGTGGAAGGGTATGCAATTCACAGGAGTCTGATATTTTATCAATAAAGTACAAAAAATCTGTGACAATACTAAATCACCTTATCTGTGCCCTAAATATATAAATATTTAAGGTACAGATAAAGTGATTTTGTGTTGTCACGATTTTGTTGTACTTTACTGATAAATCGTCACTCCTGTTTTCGAATTTAGAAGTCAAACAGCATTGGTTCAGCCACTTTCAATACACATTTAGACTATCATGTACACAGCAAAAGTGTTACAAGCTTCAAGTAACATTGCTTGTAGATAATCTTGCATGTGTATTTTTGAACACTTTACATTTTCAGAAAAAATTGTAAGACTGCAGTGGAATCCTTTTAATTTCTCTGTTTTGGAAAAGTGGGATACCAGATGGACTTGTAGCAAGTATATCACTTGGGTCTGACTGGGAATTGCAGGTTCCAGACCACAGACCACAGCTATTTTCAGGCCCTGGATATGTGATACAGTGTGCCCAAAACAATGATATTATAAGAATTTGAGGAAACGAAATAACTCTCAACACTACCTGGATAGCAGGAATAACTCTCCTGAACAGAACTGGAGAGCCGTTTGCAGCTCTCCTGCATTTTACAAAACACAAGCCTGCCATTATTTAAAGATGAATGGACATGTCCACTATTTTTCTGAACTTGTTAAGTCGATGCTGATTCGATAACCTAAAAATATCAGTAAGTCAGTCAATATTCAGCCACAACTTAAACAATTATAATTCAGTTTTAACAAAATGTCATGTATTGCTTGTATCAAATATTGAAACATGCATCTGAAGTTCTGATGTATTATCTCAAAGGGATGCAGAAACGGCCAACACTAAGATTAATGAAAAAGTTCACTTATACCGTATTACCTCAAGTACAACTGCAGAAAATGCAGTTCCAAACCACATGGAGCTCACTGGCTTCTTGTGAGCTCTCAACCTGACACAAGGGGATGGCATTCATCTTTGCTGCCACGAAACTTGCTCATATAAATACTACATTATGTCTAGTAAATTTGTTGCATTTCCTGATTTTTTTTTAGAGAATTTAAAAGTCTTCTTCATACTTCTGTGCTTATTCTTTAAATGTTTTAAGAGACTTACTATCACTTTGCCTTCATCATATTTCTGTTTGCTGGCTGCTGGTTGTAGATAATGCTACACGCAAGAACTTTGCCAAGCATGCATTCTGCATGACAAATATGGAATGTTTGAAGTATTCAAGGTGTGAAGCTAACCTGGTTTCCTCCACTGAATCTAATATGCTATGGGGCAAGCCATCATAAAATTTGTCAGGTGCCATCCTGGCACAAAAGTCGATGCAGGCTGCAAGTCTGCCACAGGATGACAGGTTTTTGTTCTGAGATGAAACAAGCAATAACAACTGACTGAATGAAGATAATTGGGGTCAGTTAAGTATGTCACAGGAAGAAGTGTTTTTTGCTTTAGGTTGAACACACTGCATCTAAAGTATGAATAAAGATTAAATGGGGGTCAAATTTCAGCATTCGAAACAATGGATGAAACAAAACCTCAAAACTGCACAGAAATCTGACTGCTATATCTTGTTCTTTCACGAACACCAATTTGACAAAAACTTACCACATATCTTCAAGGGAGCTTCCAATTCCAAAAGAATTGGCTGACTAAGGAAAATTTCTCGAGACTTTAAACATAATCCTCGAATTTCTGATTCTGTCAACTGTACATTCTTCCCTGGTCTTGAGCCACGAACTAAAGAGAAAGGAGAAAAATGAAAACATTTTGGTCAAGAGGTCCAAATTTAAGATACTGAACCTGAAGGAAATGTGATAAATTCATCCATATATTATTGCCACATGCAAAGGATGTTTCCTAACCTGTTATACATCTAGCAAATAATATCACGGTTACACAAATGATAACTTCAAGTGAAAATAAAAGAATACCTCAGGGACATTTGCAAAAATAGATACTTCAATTTCAAATAAAAGAATGTTTAATAATCAGATTACAGAATTTTTTCTCTGAATCGGATATATCAACATTCAGTTTAAATATGGACTATTTTTTGGGATACACCACTTTCATTGCAATTTGGATGGGAATCAACATCTGTTTAAATACAATCCTGTCATTTCTAAATTGAAAATATTACTGCTGTAAAATTTAGGTACCGTATTTACGTCATGTTTTCGGACGGCAAAAAATAATTACTTTTTTTGTCGTCCGAAGACATATTAAATTCTTTAATTTAGTGTCCGAAAACAAACAGGAAGATAAACTTGTGTCCCCACCCCCACATCCGTAACAATGTTACCATCAGCTCACATAACGACGTGCTGCCATGAAGTAAAACAAGTATTTTGTCCAACACCATGGAAAGGATAATGAATGAAAAACAAGCATTACTTGCCTATTTTTGTCTAGTTCATACATGTCCATTCAGCAGAAAATGCTGCCATACATGTATTAGAGCCATGATTGCATTAGTATTTTCCAAAAGAACCGCCATATTAGTAATCTTGCAATCCACAGTTTAATCCTCTGCTAATCGGTGATCATTAAAATCTACCTTACAAACACACGCAAGCTTTATTTCTGTGTAATTAAGATATTAATGCAAACTAAATAAAAAGATTTAGGAATTATGATTCTGAAGATATTTATGACATAAACATTTTAGTATCGAGAGTAGAAATACATGTATAATGGCTCGTCTTAGAGCACCAAGGACGAGAGGCTCCATATGGAGTTTGTGTTATACGTATGCCTAGGAAGGGTAAAAATAAGAAGCAAATTGCAATATACGAGTCAGCTTGATTAATATATTGATATTTTTAAAATAACAGTGATCTATTTGTTGTGGTTCTCTCTTCTTTTTTTTTAATTTCCCACCTAGCTGAGGGTATCTTCAATATGAGCAGAGCTTGCCGACTCAAAACAATCGACTGCTCAAAAATTGTTATGATGTATGTCACAGATTTCACGGTGTCTAGGTGACAATTGTTAATACTATAACTTGTGGGAATTTTTGGACAGGTGTGTTCGGAAATAAAAGGCAGCCATCTGGATTTCGTTAGAGCACACGATGAACCGAATATGTAGCACCCACAATCAATATATATCGTCTACAAACAGGTTTATTACCGTAGAACAATAACTGTTTAAACCGTGGTACGTAATCCATCAGGGATAATGGGTTTGTTATGTTGCATGATGTCAATGAATTTACTAATCCATACCAACTCTCTGATGTATTGTTTAATGACATAAAGTAAGGGTCATGGTTTCTAATCAAAGCCTAACTGTCACACCTGCTTAAAGTGGTTTCGAGTGTGGCGATATCTACCGACCAACACGCTGTGACTTTTACTTTAAAACGACGCAGCAGACCTTCATAGATTCTGTCTGAAAACATAAGTTGTAGAAAAAAAATTATAGTAGAGCAACGTCCAAAAATTACAATGCATTTAAATATTATATTTGCCCAAAAAATAATATGTCCGAAAACAAACCATGTCCAAAAACATACCATAAATACAGTATTGTTCATTCCCAAATTTTTAGTGATCTGCTCTTTCTAATCACAAACATTCCTACTGAAAAGTGTACATTTCTACTGACTTTTCAATGGATTGGTTTTTGTTGGTCAACACCATTTGTCAGTTTGATAGGCTATACAGGTGGCAAGTACCAGTATATTTAGTGCAGGAAGAACCACTGACTTGCAGGCAACTTTTCTTACATACCCATGATGGTTCAGCAGTCTCAAACTAGCGTGGATCTTGGTGACAAGTGTTAAGTGATCTGTCAAAGCTAGCCCCAATAGCACTCTGCCACTGGGAGACCCATAAATTTTACAATGTTAGACAATTTCCTGAGGCAAGAAAAGATGTCTCGTCTAATCATTACCAGTGCAAGCTACCAAGAATTCTTTTAAATAAACATATTCATGGTGACATTACAATGTGACATATTCAATCCTGTTTATGCTGGTTCATACCTCCAGTTTTGCTTCATTTGATAATGTCCATGTATTTGAACTCAATTATTCTTTAATTTATTTTCTGGGGGTATTTATACAATGATATTTCAAGAAAAATATATGACCAACAAAGAAAGTGTGTAGAAGTCGGTGTACTCAAATTGTAAAAATGAAAAAATATTGTTGAAACAGATAGTATTGTGGGCCTACCAGACCAAAAATTGTTCTCTGCCTTTTTCCTGACAAGACTGGTGGTGTAGAACAATCACATTAATGAAATCCATTCTGGAGAGTCTTGCCCGATTATGGACTAATGGGCACTCACAACTGATTACTTAATTTAGACTAACCTTTGTTATCAAGATGCCATGTATATTCCAAGTCCTACAATGTATGATGCATTTGCTGATATTCGTGATTTTTAGTTGCAATCTTACTGCCTAAATAATGATGTTGTGTAGCAGGAAATGCCAAAATTAGTCAAAAGGACAAGCACTGATCGAAATGAGGCTAACTAAACACTTTATTCAATATTATTATATTTGTATTCATTTAGTTAAAGAAAAGTAATTTAACTTTATTCGACTGCAGCATTCCTGGCATCAATTACATTCCAGCAAATGAACTGTAGGTCAATAGAACTTAATATGTTTTTTGCTTGTCGGAATTTAAATTTATTAGAAAAAGACATCGCAGCAAGTAAGACCGACTAAAGCAATATGACTTTAGTTCGTAGAAAAGCTTCAATATGGACTGCCAAATGTGTGAGATATTCCTGAAAATTTTACTTCTCATTCTGATGTTAGTCGACCTCGGTACATGCTACACAATGCAGTTATTTAGTCAGTAAGACAGTGACCTAAAATACACAAATATCAGGAGGCATCTTAAATTGTAGGACTAGTATAATCCCTCTACTATCGATCCATGGCATTAAATTCTTTACAACATTCTACTATCAATCCAAGTTGGAACGAATCACCAGTGTATTTAGCAGCTACTGAATCTGGATTTCAATTGTTGATGCACATGTGCAAAAAAGCATCACCCCATGGCAAGAGCAACACATCTTAACCATCTATAGTACAAGTCGCATGGGTCATGTATGTGCATTCACTCATTTTAAATTAAATATACATTGTGTTCTTTTAAATTTAACACTAATATTCTATTACAAAAGTCTATTCAATCCTGATTTGAATGCTCTGCACCTGAACTGTCACCAAGAGACTTCCAGATGAAAATTACCTATTGCCATGGTCTTTACAATGGTGGCCATGTACTAAGCTTGGGTCAAAAAAAGAGCGTGCAGAGTTGAATCGTCACAATCAAGGGTAGTACAAATTTACCAATATGCACATCTTTCATTGTAACATCACAGCAATACATCCAATCTGGATTGTACTGGATCACACCTTTAAGTTCATTTTGTCCAAAAATGTCTACGTACGTTAACATTGATTTTGCTGTATGCACCTCTCGTGGCTTGTAAATAACGATCTTCCAAAGGAATATGTATGTATAAGAATCCAAATAAAGTGAATACTTGCCACTTAAAGGTATGTAGAATCAAATTTTAAAAAATGACACCCATTACTGAAATAGTGTTGAATGCCTATATGACCTGAGTGACTTGTACTATAGTCGACCTCAGTACAAGCTACAGTCAAGATGGTGACCTAAAATACAAATATCAGATGTCATACATTATTAGATTAGTATAATCCCTCTACTATCGATCCATGGCATTCAGTTCTTTTCAACACACACTATGGTACAAATCACACAGGTCATGTATGCACATTTACTCATTTTAAATTAACCATAAATTGTTCTTTTAAAATCTTTTCAACACTCACTACAATTAAACCAAGTCAGAATGAAACACCCGTGTATTAAGCAGCTATTGAATCTGGATTTCAATTGCTGATGCATATGTGCCAAAAAATAAAAACACCACCCCATGGCAAAAGAAACGCATTTTAACCGTCTGGTAAAGACTCTATCACCAGAAACTATAGTCTGAGTATCCTCTGACCCTTGCCACCCCATTTTTGATATTTGGACATTTATGTTGGGGTGTAGGGTCAGAGTACATTCCCTATCGAAAAGTTGGAATTCGCCGACACCATTTGGTGTTGGCATAGGATAGCCGCTTACTAACCAGCCTAACTAACTTTAACGACCTTTCATCGAGATATACCTGCATGAAATCGATACGAATGATTTATTTTCTCAGATGCTGCGAGTATAGCATTCGTTATGTCTTTAATCTGATGACAGACAAGCCGAAACCATATCGTTGATGAAATTCGACCTGGAACTCGCCATCTGCATTCTGAATCACATGACTACACAAATCTTGCGACCCACATGTCAATGACTTCAGAGTTCAAATTGTCATGTGATATCAACATTTAACCATTTCTAATGTTGCTGTAGGAAAACAAATCGAAGATATAAATGAAAGTCACGTAATATTTATAGAAAAATAAAAGAACATAACCTTCTAAAAATATTTATTCTGGAAACAATGGCCAGAAATCTGTAAATGTTGCAGCAGCTTGAAAAAAAACAGATTCAACAAGTTGAGAGCACAGGTCAACGCAGTAGTCACGTGATACCAACAAAATATGTTGCGGACACGTGCTTAGTACTTGATGAATCTGGTTTTCTACACCTTGCTGCGATACCGTCAGGTCTATAGTCGTTGTTCTCAGAATAAATATGTTGAGAATTAAGTGTGCATTATATTTATGTACAAGTATTACGCAACTTTTAATCAATATTTTTCAAATTCTATGTACAACAACTTTTGAAATGGTTTATTGTTGATATCGCGTGACTATTAGACCTCTGATGTCACTGACATGTAGTTTGCGAGATTTGTGTAGTCATGTGACTCGGAATGCAAATGGCGAGTTCCAGGTCAAATTTCATCAATGCTATAGTTGCATCTCGTCTCTCAGTGGATTAAAGATATAAAAATGCTACACTCGCTATTTCTGAGAAAACAAATCATATTCCTATCGATTTCATGCAGGTGTATCTCGATGAAAGGTCGTTAAAGTTAGTTATGCTGGTTAGTAAGCGGCTATCCTATGCCGACACCAAATGGTGTCGGTGAATTCCAACTTTTCGATAGGGAATGTACTCTGACCCTACACCCCAACATAAATGTCCAAATATCAAAAATGGGATGGCATGGGTAAGAGGAAACTCGGACTATAGGAACTACTGCATGGGACAGTTAAAAATTGTTGCTTTGAGGTGATGCTGCATTGTGTAAGGCATCAATGCCAGATAGTGAGTGTTCTGAACGACTGAATGTCATAGATCAACATAAGAGGCATCATAGTTACCATCTGGATACAAGGTCAGAAATAAATGTGTGCCAACGAAAAATATCCGGGAAGACGTCTTACATTATGGACATCAAAAGAAATTGATATAAAGATTAGCGACTTTATCCAACTTCTTACAAGTGACTAGTTTCTGAAATTACAGTTGCATTAAAATACATGTTTACGTAATTCGCTCACTGCCGAAACAACGAATTTCCAACTGAAAATTCACACCTATAAAGAAGTCTTCTGAATTTTTTAGAAGTGCATTCACAACTTAACGTTCCGATTTCTCGATATCCTCAAGACATAAAAGCACAAGCAAACGAACTGGCAACCTAAATACCTCAAACATAAACAAAGAATGAAAGGTGATCCCGAAAATATCATTAACGATCACTTTTTTCTTTATAAAAGGGAAAAAATGTATAAAATTTATGTTAATTTTTGACGTTCGACAACACCTTCAACTTACCCTCCAATAACCTTGCTATTATGCTATCTATATTCAATTTATCAGTATCTGCCATCACAAGAAAGATGTTTTATATACTACGAATGTTCAAATTAGTTTTATGTTAAAGACGAGCACCGATGTTCGAAGATTTGAAATAATGTTTTTTTAACGTATCTACTGCCTAAATTAAGATGGCGGCCGGTTTCGAAGGCGGAAGGATATGTGGTTATTGGCAGGTAGTGATCGGCAGACAGTCGAGGACTACTTTTACCATGTTTCATGTAAATAAAGATTCTCGGCGGATGAAAGGCGACAATCAGCGAGCATGCAAATTTTCAATATTACCATTTTATAATAAATTATCTTTGTTATCTTTGTAAAGTATCTTTGTTGTCATTGTCATATATTTTGTTGCATGAAAAAGTTATCTCACATACATATTTAATGTTAACAGAGAAGTAATGCGTTTCTTACTGAGGACAACTGCATTATGTGTTATAGATTATTTAGGAAAATATGTTTAGAAATTAATTATTAGTATTAGCAAACTACAATTAACATGTAATAACCATTTTTGAATGTAGCTCTTGCTATAGGTACTTACATATAGACATGTATGTGCATGTCCCTATTGGTGCATTATGGGAAATGTCACTTTATAATGGCTGCTGCGGACTACTTGCAAAATATGGGTGCATTAAAACTAGAAGGATAGGGCTCCCTTATTAGGGTTTGCAGCGTCTAAGCTGCAAAATCCTGTGATAAGAATATTTTTATTTGTGTTCCTTGAGAGTCGTGCTCTTTTAAAATGATATAACTGCTCAGAAAAATGGTAATCAAACGAAAAGGTAGGTAGCCCCTAACTTGACCCAGATTTCCATAACTGTGTATATAGCGGTTTCCAGCCAAACATACCTCTGTTTATTTTTATTTTAATACTGTAATACTTATTTGTTTTAGTTTTAGCCTGTTATTAAGCCAATTCTACTCAACTTCTTGGAAGATCTAAAACAAAATAACTTGTTTCATTTAAATAGTAAACTCGGAAGTGTAAACATTACCGAATATTAACATGTTACTGCTTGTGGAAATTGATCCTGTAACAGTCACATCTCATTTTGTCGAATTTGCACGATAGTATTTTTTAATATTTTAGTTAATTCTCTTCTACAGGCCAAATTATTTTCTCTAACTATATGGCATACAAACCGAAAGAACAAGCATTATGAGGTTACCGGGACAACTATTACAACAGCCTCGCTTTGGTTTCAGTAGCCTATACGTCTGTTACATCTAAAACTCGTGCCTGCAAAAATCCGAGTAGTGTAAGTTTTTCATAAACCACAAAATGGCTGAGTACTTCATCGTGTACCCATGCTTTTAGGAGAAAAGGCAGAATTTATGGTGTACATCAAGTACATGCATTCATTTATAATATTGATAAACGCCACCAACAATAGAGGCTCAAAGTTGTGACCACTGGGCATAGTCGTCAATACAAGGTTCTCAGTAGATTAAAAAAAACCCCTGAAAAATCATTTGACCCTTGGTACCCAAATTTCATGAGACAAAATGAAATCTTAAGTCAAAACTAAAATGTCTAGTTTTTTTTTGTTTTTTTTACATGAGCTCATAGCTGGGATTGTTAATTATTCAAGGAGCAAACTGATGATACAACTTTAGGAAATGTATTCTCCTTCTTCTCAGAATTGTTACTGTTTGTTTCTTTGGAGTCTAAGGGTTGGAAAGATCATCACTGGCAGGTCATTCTGCGACTGAGAAAGAAAATATACTTCTTTAAGCCTTTGTGATCAGTTAATACAAACCAGTGTATAATATTTCAACAAAAAATGAAGATGTATATTATCTCATAGTTCACTGCAAAGATTTTTAAAAAATGAAATCTATATGCATTCTTAGTTTCCTTTACAAGATTACTGACTGATGACCACTGATGACAGTAATTATGATTAAGTTTCACACATAACAGGCTTTCAGTAGTTCTCTGATCCATATTTTCCCCTGAATCACTATTTTGTGAAGAATGGATAATGTCATCTCTATATCAGCATTAAAATGTGGTAATGGCAAAACAACCATGCTCAGTGTGCAAGAAAGTTCAAACTTCAGTTTTCTTATGATTGGGTTTTTAAGGTTGCTGATCTCTCCAATGGTCTCCAAGCTAAGTTCACGACAAAAAGAATGAGAGTTGGAGACAAAATTTAATCCAGAGTTTCATATATAGTGGTCAGCGAGGCATTTTTAGCATCAGGAGAAAGCTTATCTTTCAGTATTTGGACATGAATTGAACTAAAACATATACCAATCATACATGGTAAGCTTTCTGGAACCAAATCAGGGAGATCAGTGTTCATAGTCAGACACATTGATCCCAAATCAGGGAGGTTAGTGTAACAACATATTGTACCAAAACTAAATAAATTAACTACAGTGAATAAGAGTTACTCAGCTTTATTAATTTTCCTATGTGTTATTTTCACCGTGTTTCATACATTTAAACTCCTCTGTCAAAGCATTGTTGAACTTGCAAACATTTCTTTCTTATTTTCAATGGAGTGTTTGCCTTTGAATCCATTAGCATACATTTTAACGTGGTACTGTACTGCTCCGGTGGCCTAGTGGTTAGATCGTCCACCTCAGATGCGGGAGGTCGCGGGTTCGAACCCCAGCCAAGTCATACCAAAGACTTTACAAATGGTACTAACAGCTGCCTCGCTTGGCGCTCAGCATTAAGAGGTTAGTGTTAGGACTGGTCGGCCTGGTGTTAGGATAATGTGACTGGGTGGGCACATCATGCCACATGTCTGTGGCATGATGCCCCAGTGCTAGACATCACTATAAGCTGTCACACTGCAGACATCATAGCGATATGACTGAAAAATTGTTAAAGCTACATTAAAAATCTAAATCACAACACAACATGGTACCAAAATTATTATATTTCCAAAGAGTTAAAGAACTGCTTTATATAGGTTGCCTGCAAACTGTTATACACAACACATTACTCAATACTGAAATATTGACGAGTAAAACAACTTATGTATGTACAATAAATGCATCATTGCATGTCGCAAGTCATGATTTGATTGGCTGTTAGGTTGATGGATGGATTACGATAGTAATAAGCATTCGTCAACAGTCTGTTGAATGTTTTATCTGGAAATACTGTTGCTTGGCAGATGTTAACTCAGCTGGAAATACTTATTCTTTGCAGATGTTTTAGATTTTAAAAAAATACACTTGGTAGATTTGTGATTTCCAGGAGTTTTTGTCAGCAGCTAGGTAAAAGATTGGGAGATTTAGCATGTATTACCAACTGTCCTCAAATATTCCTCTTGTTAACCAGATTAAGAATTAGGAATCAGTCAGCCTGATTAGGGATTAGGAATATGTCAACCTGATAAAGAATTAAGAATCAGTCAGCCTGATTAAGGTAACTGAGTCAGTCAATCAAATTATGAATTAGGAGTGATTTCCCAATGAATAGCCTCATCCCTTTGGTAGCCTCGGCAAGATGATAGTTGTCTTTGCCTGACCAAAATCTAGGCCAATTTAAGTACATGTACACAGAGCATGTGTGTGTGTGTGTGATTTGGATTTTTAATGTAGCTTTAAAAAAATTTCAGCAAGCTTAGCCAATAGCTTCTCGTGGGTCAGTGGTTCTTTCCAGGGTTCTCCCTGGTTCTTCCTCCACCATTTATACTGACCACCATGTATAGCCTATCTTGTGCTGAAAAATGGTGTTAAACCCTATAAGAACAACAACAACAATTTTTCAGTCATATTGCTACAATGTCTGCATTGTGGCAGTTTATAGTGATATCTAGCACTGAGGCATCATGCTGCAGAAATGAAGCATGATGTCCCACCCAGTCACATTATCCTGATACCAGGCCGACCAGTCTTAATACTAAACTCTGAATGCTGAGTGCCTAGCAAGGCAGCTGTTAGTACCATTTTTATAAGTCATTGGTATGACTCAGCCAGGGTTTGAACCTGTGACCTTCCACATCAGAGGCAGACACTCTAACCACTAGGCCACAGGAGCAGTCCATGAAGTATGTAAACAACTATACAGCCATGTGCTACTTTGGACAATGAATATTGGAATGAATTGTTTAGTGACATGTGGTTGTTGACAATGGGATATAGATCAAAGAAGGAATACCATTTTTGTTATATACCTGTTATTTGTATATTCAAATGGGATATGACTGATATATGAATTTTTTAACATATGATCTACTACTTGAACTCATGGATTTTTCATATACATGTACATTACTTAACATATTGTGGAGTCTACTAGACAAATGAAAGTTCCCAATATAGAAGTATATTTTTGACCAGTTTTATCTTCATTTAATCAAAATTTCCATTGGTTATTTTCTGTCTGTGTAAGTCACTAACAATAGGTCACCTCTTAAAAATGTCACTTGTATGTAAAATTTCATTTTTTTTCACACACACCCCCAACTTATCAGAACATCCGCTTATGTCAACAGTATTACCTTGGTCCCAATGATGTCAGGATGAACAGGCAATACTGTATTATAAAATTGGCAAGATTTTTGGAAAATTGGCAACAAAATATTACGGTTTGTGATTTTCTTTGGTGACAACATTTGTAAAGTCAGCGCCAACCCTGAGTATTTCATAATTAAATTTAAAACGTTGGTTTTACTTCCCAGAGTTACATTTAATGGTTCATGATGGCAGATTCCTATTCTATGGTTTATCAGCTAAAGAAGTAATATTAAAAGCAAAATAACAAATGTCACTAATTCTTTCAGATTTTCAGAAGGCAGCAGCATTCATTCATGAGTTTTTACTAAAGCTGAATGAAGATTTAGAATGTGCAGAATTGAGAGACACACTGAACCTTGCTCTTCTTCACATGCAGAAGTATTACCGCATGCTGCAGTCTCGGACACAGGAAAAAATCCATGTGCAGACCCTGTCCCTTCATGCTCGTGGACTCAGTCCCATGACCCCATTTGTAGATGCTCCAGACAAGTTTCAGTGGAGATGGATAAATTTGGATAGTTCACGCTTGCTGGCCAGTATGGGTGCTGCAGATGAAAGCATAAACATTATAACATTGCCTTCTATTATTCAGGCAGCAAAACAAGGGAATGTTGACCTTATAACAGAACTAGTACATCAAGGTAGCTAAAACTAAATTATATTCATCCATTCAGAGCAATGGCATATGATAACCATTTTTTTAAAACTCTGAGTCTAATATATGTTGTGAAAGGAATTTATTGAATCATGTAAGATTTAAAAGTATGTTTTTTAAACAGGTCCAATGACCAAGGATATGCCAATATTGATTTGTTAAATTGGTTGAATTCTCTGCTGGGCAATAGATCAGATGCAAATATAAGTACCCCAGTAACCATTATTTGTATAAATATTGTGTACTTTGAAAAATGTGAAATATTTGGTACATTTTAAAAAGTGAAATATTTGGTACATATTAAAAACGGAAATATTTGGTACATTTACCTTATGCAGTTGATTTCATTAGACTGTTTTTGTAATAAGTGTTAATGTAACAAAAAAGATTAACCAGCTATTTGTGACTGTATGTCTTTAAAGCTCTTAAGAATATCAGAAGTGTACATAATTCTGGTAGGGACAGTGTTCTTGGACACATTAGATAGGAGGAGTTGTCTGTCTCACTTTCTGTCATACTGTAATAGTCTTACAAATTTGATTATAGTACATTTGAGATTAATTTTAATACTGGTGTTACTTCATGGATACAAAATGGTAACCTATTTGATTGATGTATGTCTTGTTATTTACTCAAACATTACCATATGAATGAAATCATCACAGAAAAATACTGATATTATCTAATAATATCAAACTCCAATGGAGGGTTTAATAACCAGTATTAGACAGTATATTTAACACATAAAACTAACTTAGAAAATGCAACATCAAAATTATTTTGATGCATTTTTATGCCTCTGTCATCAATTTGGTACCAGTCACCAAATATGTAAAAATAACTGTCAATGAAAGAATGTATAAAATATCTCTGATTAAATTCAATGGTTGATCAGTCATAATGAACTGGTCATTGATCTTTGACCTTCAACCAATTTCCAATGTAACTATTGTCCTATAAACACATTTCTTATCTTTTTACAAAAATATTTGTTACGAAGATATTATTATCATTATATTTCCTTTTCTGGAGAAAAATGCAATTTATATGCTTGTGTGTATATCTGTGTGCACCCTCTTGAATTGGGTTCTTTTATTTTAACTCCTTGCTTTATTATTCATATTTACATTTACATTGCTTTTAGGAATCTTTAAGTGTTGTGTGTGTATGTGTATAGATATAGATATATATATATATATCATAAACACATTTGGTAGTTCTACAATCATATTCATATGCTGTGTATTCATACTTGAAAGTTTATGTTTGTGTAGAGAGAAATATACATTCATGTTGGGATGGAAGATGAACATACATAAAACAAACTTGTATTGCAGCCATCATCATAATATCATTACACCTCAAATTTATCCATCAATAAATTCATGGATGGTATAGAACTTTAAAAGGTTTATAACACACATAAATCATAAATGTGATATCATAGAATACGTACAAGCTATCATAGCATTGTATTTTGTTATATATATCTATATTTTTGTAACTCTTCGTACAAGATTTTATTTAATTTTTGTAATTTTTATTCATGTTTGTAACTTGTACAGAATTTCTTTAGTTAGATTTTGCCTATGTGACCTGAGTCTGTTAAAAGCATTAAATTACATAGGAACTATAAATAGATGCTTACATATGTGTTGACAAGTATTGCTAATACCGTAGTGTTAATGACTACTTTGGCTTAATTTGTCATTAGCTGATGGGTTTTAGACAGTTCTGGAAGAATCATGTAATTTTCCAATGAATGGGCTAGGTCAGATGAATAATAGTTTTGCTGTAAAATGAGTAGTATGATCTGTCACATGGGATATGTTGTGAAATATAGTCATAATAGAAGGTGTATATAAGGAGAAAACTGAGCAATCAGATTCATTCCTATTTTCAGAGTCATTCTCATTTCTTGCATTCCTGTTGTAAGTTTGCAGATGTGTTTTATGTTGTACTTAGACATAATTTGAGAGAGAAAACATTAGTTTGAACTGTTCAGTGGAAATAGAAAGTGCTCATTATTTAGACTATAATATTAGTCTGAAACTATTGTGAATTATTCAGAGGAGTTCTGGACAATGCCATCTTGACACAGTGTCATGATTCTTGGCAGACCAGTCAATTTCTGGTTTTAAAATTTTATACAGAACTTGTCAATCTCTTGGACCTTCTTAGAAATTTATTGGGGTTATTTTGAATTTGCTTCATAATACTGTAAGTTCCTCTCACATTTTCATTTATAAGTTTGATAATTAAATCATTTGACGTTAAGTTTTACAAAATTTGTTGGATTTGCTTCTTTCTGTTCCTTAGTTTATGACCATAGAGCCATAACAGTATAACTTTAGAACTTGTTCTTTTTTTTCACATTCCCAAATCTTTGGTAAAGACAAACTCCTTAACATTCAGCCCATCTTCAGATATTCACATGAGCATATTCAAGTTCATTTCACTAAGTTTTGTGTAGTACGTGGTTTCAGATTAACTTTGAGTAGAAAATAATGTTCACAATGAACAGTTGAAATGGGAAGTATCACAAGGCACGTTAGGTGTATGTGTCCTTGTTAGTCATTATATGTAGTATTTTGGTCATATAACTTCAAACATGAGCACAGAAGAAACTATACTTTGTAATTAATTTTAGCTGATAGGAGTACCTAGATTACAAAATGTTACTGTTATTACAAATAGATAAAATTATTTAATCAGCTGCCATTTAATCAAGGAATTAATTTTTTTTGTTTCTAAAACTTCACCAGAAAATGACAGTCAAAAATGGTTCCAAGCTATTTTGACGCACCCCTTGTACATATGCATGACAGCATGTGCACAGGTGTTTTCACACCATGGTGTATAAACTACAGTAGTCACTGATGTTATGGCTGAGTATCATCAGTTTTACAACTGGATGCTTAGGTGGGGGTTAATTCAAACTAACTGAATTCTTTGGACTGTCAGTTTTTGGGGAAGTTTTGAAAATTAAAAAAGATTAAATTGATTTTTCTAGTGACAGTGCTAAAGTTTTTGTGCAAGCCAGACTTGCAGTTTTTATGCAAAGCAATTCCAAAGCTTGTGTAAGTCAACCTTGCTCTTATTATGTAAGCCAATGTTAAAGCTTTTGCCATTTTAAAGATTTTATGCAAGTCAGTCTCAAAGTTTTTGTGGAAGTCATTGTTAAAGGATTTGTGCAAACCAATCTTAAAATGTTTGTGCAGACCTATGCTAAATTTTTTTTAAAAGCCAGTAGTCATAGAAAGGCAAGAAACACTGTTCTGCAAAATCCTCATTTGAATAATTAGCGGAAACTTTTATCTTCCATTATTATTGTCTTTTGTGTTTATAAATGATGGTAAATAACACCTTCTTGCCCAATGTACTAACTATTGTGTATTAGTTACAACAGGAATGATACTTATTTCTTTCCGATAGAGTAAAGTATAAAGAGGATTGTCAGGTTGTTGTGTGCTGGTTGTAGTGGTGCTGTGCCAATGATATTTTATTTTTTTATGTTATTCTCTTGTTTTAGATCCTTCAAGTGCAGATGAGCAGGATGGCCTTGGTCGTACTGCCCTGACGTACGCTGTTCATTTTCATCAGATGGATGCTCTACATTGTCTTCTTGAGAATGAAGCCAGTGTCAATACCTCGGCTCATGGTACAAAATTTTGACCCATATTAGTCTTAAGTTGGTTGAATATGATCCTCCTTCATAACTGCACATACATGTTTCCATTTAATATGTTACTCAGTCATGTTTATGTTAGGATTTTAACTGCTTAACCCCTTTTACAAATCAAGCCATCCCTAAAAAGAAGAAAATTTTGGTCATTCATACCTGTATAACATATTGATGCTAAGAATAGTATTTATGGAAAGGAATGCTTCCAGTATTCCATGATAATTACCTCCACTTTTCCTAGTAGATGGTCACACCCCCACCTTTGCACAACAATCCATTTTCCTTCTCTTCCTATATTTTGCCATCCATTTGCAAAGTCAGTATATTTTTCATCCATAATATCTTTTATTACCTTCTTTATTCTCAGAGGTAGCCACTGTTTGGGATTTTGACGATGTATAATGAATATTTAGTGCAAAAAATATGCATTCTGAATTATATAAAAATTTTGGGGCAATAAATATTTGAACAGGAGTTTTCTGTATGGGCACAGGTAGGGAGAAAATTATCAACATTTTTTATAGACTTGTACATAGCATAAAGGTTCACAATCTAAACACAGTTTGTATAATAAAAAAACTAGTCCATTACAATGTAAATAGGCAAATAATTACAGTAGAATAAAGAAATTAAAAGGAAACCTAATGTTTATGTAGCTGTTTTGTCAAGATTGTTGGTGGAATTCAAGGTATTGCAGAGGGAAGAATGGACACACCATTTATTTCTATTTGACTGTAATTATTTCTGACTGTGTACTGACATTTATTGGCTCACAAAAAATGCAATCTGATGAATTTTAACTTCTGCTATCCACCCCAATCCCATTCTGAATCCAGCCCTTCCTGAAAAGAATGTTCACTTATAAAGTTTTGATATTAGTGCTCAAAAAATCTGAAAGCTTGATGCCCATTGCCTCTCCAATTTCAGATCAGGCCCCTCCTGTATTCTAAGTGAGGAGCCTGTCGGGCTTGTGGAAAAAATCTAATTTACCAGAGAAAGCTTCAGTTGCACTGTTGAAATGTGGAAATATATTATCAAGATGTTGATCTGCCATAGCAAGGCATGTCATGCTAAAAACACAATTTTTGCTCCCCAAACCCCTGGTATGGTTGTGTTTTAAAAAAATATGATTTCAGTAATCTTCAAAAATAGGACAAAAATAAACACTTCTTATATACTAGTTACATGTAGCATGTATAAACAGTAAGCAGTCATGATTAGCTAATGTAAAACTTCAGACAGTTTAAATAAAGGCAGTTAAAAGGCAAAGTGGTCAGGTATAAACCACCATTGCATGATTTACTTCATTGGCTCACAATAGCTAGTGTGGTGCATTTCAAGACTGTGGTGAGTAAGCCCATTGTGCTAATTTGCCTAAGTTAAAAAAATATCACAAAGTGGAATAGCCCAATATAGGTAAATCAAACAGATGCTAGACACATGTGGGCAAACAAAAATTATTATATAACATTGCCTTGAATGAGAGTGCTTAAACCATCTGTATTAAAGATTATTGACAAGTTTGTGAACCGTGGCAGCATATTTTTTAAGTCTGATTTTACCACATTTTTACAAAAAGGAAAGTATGATTATTTTAGTTGTCGGAATAGTGTTCAAGTATGATTAATTTTTGAGGTGATTAGGACGCAAAGCAGGCATAAATAAATTTCAGAACTTTTGGTTGACTGAGTTTTACTTTGCAAAGCATGCCAGCAAAAAAAATGGTGTGAGGCATTTAATTCTTGGCAAATAACAGCAAACAACATATCGACATGCATCATTTGTGTGTGTACCATGTCTGTCGAAATAGGAACACCACCTGTAACATTCAACACACTAAACTGAACATTCTCATCAGTTAACTAAGCATTTCAGTATGATTTTAGCCATGAAATAGATTGATTGATATACAATAATAAGCACATGCTTGCTTTTTGCACAGTTGATTTGTGTTGATAAAAAGTTACTACCTGTACTGGAAAGAGGCATTTAATTGTAGTCCAGGCTTGTGGAATTTGAGTCAGGGCTTGTGATTTTTTTTTTTTGTAGTCTGGGCCTGTGTCTTAAACTTGTATCCTTTGAGCACTGCATATTTTTTACTCATTGCCAGCTTAGTCTCCATCTTTTCCATTAGTATGTAGAATGCTTTGTTTATGTATTATGCAGGCACTGCCCATTATGCCTATTTCACTTGTTTAGTGGGTCTTTTCTCACTTTTATTCTATTTAAATCACCTAGCCAAGGCTTAGTGAGCTTATTGTATAATCTTGTGTCAATCATCCATTTTACATTATCCATCCATCCATACTTTCATGAAAACTCTAGAGCTTCAGTTCTGACCAGATTTCGATCAGTATTGGAGTGTAAGTTAATATTTTAATTATCTCAGATGAGTGTAATTATGAGTGACAGTCATGTATATTAATGAGGTAATCTATCATATGATTGGTTGAACTTGTAAACACTCCAGAAGCCATATTTCTGATCAGATTTGTTATACAAGCTTACACATTAGAACATTAGCTCAGTGTTCTGTCAATAGATCCAACCTGTGTTCAGATGTTTCAGTTGTTTCAGTGACATAGTCAGGCTTTGTCACAAAAAAAATTGGTTGCAATCAGCAAGCAGTTTAAAAGTGGTCATTAGATCGTCGAAGGCCAAATGATCCCTGATGCTCATTACAATGCCATCGGTGCCAAGGAGGGATTGATCCTTAGTCCCTTCCAAGGGTGGAAAAACAACTGAGCATGAGTTGCGCTTCCAAGTCAGGGATGAGCAGCACCATCTCAAGTCATGGTCCCAATGATAGTGAATCAGGCCTTCTTGTGAAGGAAGAGCAGTGATTTTATTCTAATAAATTTGGTGTTGGATCATTCATCAGAAATGTCTTTGTGGGGACTAGTTACCAGGATTAAACATTGGTCATTGTTGTTAGAATATTGTTCTGGGAACTGGGATTAGGTTGAAACCCCTCTCACCCACCCCACTCCTCATTTCTATGCTGCAGATCAATCTCAGTGGGGATAGGGAGTCTACCTATACTTGCCCGACCAAGGAGGGGAATCATATTGGCATCTCTCCTTCCCTATTTTCCCATTTAATCCCTATGGGATGTGGGGTCCCCTCCCACATTATGGGAAGTGAGTCATTATCCCCTGCCAGTGATGGCACTATAGATCACCCTCCCCTGTCTCACCTTGGAGCAGACTCAAGATGATGTTATTTCCATAATGGTGGACTCAAAAGAGTTCACTGAGGAAAATGTTATGACAGTCCCACCCCCTACACTGGGTCCCCAGCCCCCTCCCACCTGTTGGAGGTAGGAAGTTGAAAGTTTTTTCACTCCTTCTCCCAGACTTATATCCTAAGCCTTGTGGCACTGAGACAAAAAGATTCTCCAATTTGGAAACTCTTTTGGGCAGCATCGAGTCTGGCCCTTCTGTTTCTCCTGCACCCTGCATTGGTCTGGGAGCTTATACAAAGTTTTCTCAGGAAAAGAGTTTGCCAGGCAGCATATGTAGTGGTCTGTCCCCTCTGCTGCACTTCAACCACTGGTTTGTGCATCCAGCTATTGAGTCATCTTGACCACTGAAACTTCCCCTCCCCCTTCCTCCTAGGATACTGCAGCATCACAAGTGGTGATATCAGCAATAACCTTGATTCACCTCTAGGTTAACACCTTGAAGGCCTCGGAGCTTAACTCTTATCATGATCACCTTGCATGCCAATCCCTTTTTAGCAGCCTCCTTCAGTCTTTTGAAGGAGGAATTGCTATCTGCAGTGGTGCTTCAGTGTCTGCAGGTAGCTGTAGCAAAGATGTCATGTTCATGACACTCTCTTTGGAGCCCCGAGCATCCACACCTAGTGTTCTTATCAGGGTGATGGGGATAGTTGTAGCCCACTTGAGAACTTTAGTGATTGATTTGGGGATGAAAGGCCAATATTACTGTGTGACTAAAAGAAAAAATTTTTTTTCTTGACCATGTATCTTGACAAAGCAGTTTGTGAAGGACTTGCACTTCAGGTATAGAAAAGGCTTACAGATTTTGGGGTCAAAAGGTCATAGGTCAGGGTCATTGTGACTCAAAGAAAAATGGGTTCTGAAGAATTAACCTGTTCCAGAGTAAGTTCATGGATCAAGCTTTGCTGATGACTTGCAGTTAGGATAATAAAGAAACCTATAGATTCCTAGGTCTGGTAAGTCTAATAAATGATAATGCCGTGACCAAATATTTGAGGTCATTAAAACCTATTAAACAATAATCAAAGTCAACTGTACTCTGTATAGAGTACTATTAAACATATGGTGGGCATATAATGTGCCATTCACTCGTAACAGAAATTTATCAACAGCACCTGCTGATGCTGTACATGGCAGAAGTCTGGTTTTGGTTTTCACTGACATTGTCTTAGCTGTTACATGCAGTTCTAATTCATCCTGTAGCACCATTGTCATAATTCACAACTGCTACTGTGTAACAGCTGTGCTGTTAATGATTTGTGTTTGCATTTGTTGTAACAGCAGTTTTTATGCATTATTGGCCATATCATGCCATGGAAATGGAAACCAGGTGTGTTTTCTAAGGACACAATGTAGCTGCTGGCCTGGTTGAGTATTGTATCCACAAGTACAAGTCTGATATTTCACCAACTGTCAATAATGAGGATTAATAGTTTTTAGTTCTAGCTTTATTCATTAAAAGTTACTTTTGAGACATAAAATTTAGTCTCCTTTAAAACATTGTAAATACCTTCTCATTCCAATAATGCCTGAGTTAGAGTATGATTTCGTGTGAAAATCCCAGAGAATTAAACTCATACATGTCGGTTAGCAACAAGCTTTTTTCTGTTTTGACCAGTTGTTCAGTGCCTGTTTTGATTTGGATTTATATTTTCTTTGATGTAATTAAATTTAATTGATTAGCTCCACTGGTCATGGACAAGAAGAGCTTATGTGATGACCCATTGTCTCTTGTACATCATCTGTCATCTGATGTCCATTCATTACCATACAGTCATTATTGCTACTCCTTCTAAACTACATGGAGGATTGCCATGAAACTTTATGCATACATTCATCCCAAGGCCCCAGTTGGTCCTAAATGAAAATGGTGTTGCTCCAACATCTAACATGGCCATCATTAAAATATTACTGCTATTTTTCCAGAATGGCTGTTCATATTAACATGGGGTTGTCACTAAAAGACTTCTTATGATGTCTAGTTGTTGCAGATATGATGTCCAGTATTGCAGTCATCTTGAAAATCTTGTTTTTGTTACATTTTCTGAATGGAAAGTCATATTGACATTGGGTTTTCACCAGATGACTTCATATGAGGATCCTGGTGGGTTTGGCCAGGTGGCCAGGTGGTCTAAGGAGCTCACCTTTACAGGTCACTGACAGTTCACCGCTGTACGGGTTTTTTGAGTCTCAGATTGACTAACTTGGGTACATGAGAAAGGTTGCCAGTAGCTTCCCACGGGTAAGTGGTTCTTCCTCCACCAGATATACTGTCTACCATGTATAGCCTATCATGTGCTGAAAAATTGCTTTAAATGGCACAAAACCAGACCAAAATCTCAATGAAAATGGTGTTACTCCTCCTGAATTGATGGTCATATTAACATGGCCTTTTCAGTTTAAGACTTCTTATGGTATCTAATTGATCCCATATGATATGTGGCTGTGGTAACTCAGTTGGTAAAGCATCATACTCATAATCCAAGGTTTTTCAGTACCCACCAAAGTCCGCCTTCGGAAGGGCATCCAGCACCCATTTCCATGGCATGATAGAGTCAATAGTGTGTTAAATGTGCTGTTAATGCCCACAAAACAACACAGACCTATAAAAATGGTGCCATTCTGACATCCAGTATGGCTTCCACTGCAGACATCTTAAATATCCTGTTACTGCTACTTCATCTGAAGAGAAATTCATATCGGCACAGGGAATTTGTTTTTGTGCTGTCTAGCTGAAAGTGGTGCTGACTGAACATCCAGTATGGCCACCACATTGGCCATCATGAAAATCTCATTATTGCTACTCCACCAAAGTGGATGGGCTTCAACAAAAGACTCTTTTATAATATCCAGTTGATTCTAATGAAATGGTGCTACATGGTCATTCAGTATGGTTGCTACAATGAACATGTTGAAAAATTTTATTACAAATTATCCTGAATATGGTCATATGGTTCAGAAGTCTTCTAAGAGTGTCAGGTTTGACCTATATGAAAATGTTACCAATCTTATATCCAATTTGGCTGATATAGCAGCTAATTTGAAAATCTTATTGCTCAAGAATATCAGGGATGGTTTCAACACTCAGATGAAGAAAAGGTTTTATCTTGATATTCTATGCAGTAGAGCATGAGTCCCATTGAGGGGCTCTTGTTTTATTAAGTGACTTTCACCTGTTGTTTTCATATGAAATTTTCATATTGATTGTCCATTACAGATGGTTCCACAGCAGTACACCAGGCATGTCATGATGATAACCCTGAGGCCCTCAGGATGCTGCTGGAGTATGGTGGAGATTTTACCATGCAGGACACACATGGCAGGGCCCCAATACACTGGGCTGTTACAGCATACACACTTGACTGCTTAAGGGTATGCTTCCCAAAAGAAGTTCAGCATCATGGTGTGCAAGTTTTCAGTGTCATATGATCCTTAATTATGTTTTCTTACAAAAACAAACAAAATGTCATCTTTCAGATCTTTCAAACCAACTCAGGGGTGATATATACATACTTGCATTTGAAACAATGCTAATACAGTATTTGTTTTACCTTCCCCACTTCATTTTGTGAAAATTCAATAATTTACAATAAATTATATCTATTTAAAAATTTATTAATGGGACACTATGGATTTATTATAAAAACATGATGAGCAGCTTATCATTTTCATGACACCTGCCATTAAGTGAAGAGTATAATGTCATAATGTCGATCTATTCATCCATCTCTTTTCTGTTTCATTTCCATACAATAACTCAAGGTCTCTGCCATATACTAGACTTTATAAATAACCTGCATTTTGTATAAGGAAGAAGCCTATTGATCTTAGATTAAATAGGTCCAAGAGAACCAACTCTGAAGATCTGTTTAGAAATAGACACTTTTGTAAATCGTTAGACATTGTACCTGAGGAATAAAGCACTTATCAGATGTTTGGCTGGTAAATGTAATTACACTGATTCCGAACCCTATTTAGGTTGATATGCAATCGAGAATACACACGAGTTACTGTGACTCAAATGAGTTGAAAATCTACTTTGCCTGTATTGCTATTCTTATTGCTCTGAGTGAATGGGATCTGTTAGTGCAAGAGATGATATCTTATGTAGGTCTGATGTCACCTGTTCATTAAAATGTGCAATTTTGCTGCATGCAAATCTTTCCAGAACAAACCTGGATACACTTTAGACACCAGTAATTTGTAACAGCCATATCTAGCACAAAATTCAAAATGGTCACAGAATAGAAGGTGTGCTATTCTGCATAGATTTACAAGACACTAAACATTGGATTTGCTCTGGAATATAATGTACATGTCACCAAAAGAACTCTTCAGCTGAAGGTACCTCCACAGCCACAAGAAATACCAGTAAGTGTATAAAATCTCTATCAATGTGTACAACCAAAATTGCCTGCAAATTTTTTCGAGTTTTAATGAATAGGCGATATCAGCCCTTAAACCACCAATCAGTATCAACATGGGTATGGGCTGATTTATTGGTCTAACCTCAACCATCAGTGTACATTTTTATGTTAGATTATATAAGGATTTTTATTTTTCTTACATTTGTGGAAATTTATCTGCGCATTGGCACATCAGTTTGTCATCAACCATTGGTTTAATTTTAGGTATTGATAGAACACAATGCAGATGTTAATGTGCGAGACAAAGATGGGCTGACACCCTGCATGTGGGCCTGTCGGCTGGATCACATCCAGCATTTTGAACTGCTCAGCAGGTCAGAGAGGTTTCATGTAGAGGATGCAGACGGGATTGAAAGAGATATTATTGGAAGGACATGGATGCATTGGTCTGTCAGAAGAATGGAACCTCTGGAATGCCTACAGGTAAGTACAAACAGATTTCTTTTTTTAAACATGAAATACACAAAGAATCATAGGTGAGTTTTCATCCTGTGTGAAACTATAATTAAAGCTTAGGGCAGATAATATTATTCAGTAAGTTTCACATATTGTAATCACATTATTTTAATACCATTGAAGTTTAGCAAATCTTTATTTAGAGGATATTAGCAACATAAAATAAAAAATAATCAATTTTATAAAAGAAATCTTATTATTGCTACTGTGGTCATGTCAACATTGGGGTTTTCACCAGAAGACTTCTTATAATGGCTGTTTGGTCATAAATAAAAAATGGTGCTGTTTTGACCTCTAATGTGATCATTATGGGGGCCATCTTGAACATCTTGTTATTAGAAAAATTATATCAACATGAGGATTTCACCAAAAGACTTCTTATTTTGATGTCTGAATGAATGCTGCCAATTGGACATCCAGAATGACCATCATGGCAGCCAGCTTGAAAACTGTTATTGCTGTTTCTTCTGAACAGAAAGTCTTACATTTATTGACATGGGGTTTTCACCAGAAGACTTCTTGTGATGTCTAGTTAATTCTAAATATGGCCACCATGGCTGTGTCCTTGAAAATCTTGTTATAAATACTACTCTTGAATGAATGGCTGTATTGACATTGGGTTTTCACCAAAAGACTTGTAGTGAGATTTATTTTGTTCTTTAATGAAAATGGTACCAATCTAACAACCAGTATGGCTGCCACAATGATTGAATGATCAAATTGAATTGGGATTTTCACCAAAAGGTCTTCTAATGATGTCTGGTTGGTCTGATTACATCCAGTATAGTCACAAAAACAGCCATTTTGAAGTTTATTATTACTGGCGAACATAAGAGATGGTCTCAGTACTCAGCAATTAGCATGAAGAAATTGTCTTATTTTGAATTCTTGGTAATTATTTTTAGACAGTAGAGAATCATTGCTATCAAGGGACTCTTGTTTCTCTGAGAGATTTGATAATTAATATGGAGTCATACACCAGGTACGGTATTTTTAAAGTTGGGATACTGCTACTATTTTGCATACATTAATATCATTAAAGAATACATTGCTTTTGTCATATCAAAGAGTTGATAGATGACTTTACATGCTGGACTTAGAACACTCTTTCATCATGAGATATAATTAAAAGTACCTGGTCAAACATATATCAAGCTCTCAATGAATAAAGTAATTTTTATTTAAAATATACAATACTCTGTTGGTTAGTCAGACCATCCTCTAGTGTATGAATATTATGTTCAATTTCTTAAATTTTTTATCTTGTTCAAGATTTTAATTTCTATTTCAGACCCTTCTTACAGCTGAAACAGCTGTGTTAAGAGATGATGATGGGAAAACAGTACTTCATACAGCTGCAGAAATGGGTAAGCTCTTAGAATCGGAGTTCTACATAAGCAATATATCTGAGTATTATACAGACAGTTAAACTAAAAATGGATACAAATGTTGTTTTAATGTGTTGTTACAACTCTGTGGTAATAAACTAAGTAACAGAAAGAAGCGAAACCAAGTTCTGTAAAACTTAACAAATAATTTAATTATCAAAATTTTAGATCAGAAATGTAAGAGGAACTTACAGTATTATGAATTGAATCCAAAATAATCCTAAAAGTTCTGTTCAACTCCAGAAGAATTGAATGTTCCAAATGAATTTCAGATCCCTGAATGTACTTGTCTGCCAACAGTACTGATGTTTCAAAATGGCATTGTCCTGAACTCCTTTGAATAATTCACAATATACCTGGAATATTATTTTAGTCTAATGAACACTTTGTAATTCATTAGTCGACACAAATTTTCCTCTTAAATAATATCTTAAAATAGAATCTATACCCATATACAAAATTTAGCTATAGACAATTACGACAATTTACAGTGTTGAGTAAAATTTACCCAGAAAAATAGATATGCATAACAGTGTTCAAATTATGCAAAATAATTTAATTTGAAGTCTGAAGTTGTTAGTATATTATTCCTGCCATAACGTGATGATGATTAAGATTCAGTTCCAGTGGATAAATTTTGTGACTTGCATCATTCACAAAATACCCCATCAAATTTAAAATAAAATCACCAATAGCTTCAAACCAGAGAGTAAAATACCCAGTTTATACATTTTTCATCTAGAGGTCAGTAAATATGTTTTTTTTTATATATCTTGACTACAGTCCTGTCATTCACGATTTATGTAACGGTTTCTTTTAGATCTTTTTCTGACATGAATATTTCTCTGTTTAGTCATAGTCTATTATTTATTTACTTGTGTCAGTGATTTTTCAGTGGGATGTAAGGCAATATGAAGCCTTGGAAAATAAAGGTTAATAGCAGTAATACATGACCTGTAAGTATTATGTTGCTTTCACTTTTACTAGTGGGGGCCCCAAGTGGCCTAGTGGTCTAAAGCGCTCACCACTCAGGATCACTGCCATCTCACCTCTGCGTGGGTTCGAGTCTTAGGCTCCGTTAATGTGGGTACATGAGAAAGCCTGCCAGTAGCTTCTCGTGGGTATGAAAAATGGCGTTAAACCCTCTAACAACAAAAACAACAACTTTTACTGTTGCTGCTCCCCAGTCTTATAACATGGCCCCAGTCTGATGCTTACAGTTACTTAAATCATTTGGAACATCATCCTTCTTTTCCATGGACTTTAATGTGGTTATCATGTGTTTTATGGCTGCTGGACGATTTTCAGCATTGCAAATGTCCATCAGTAAAACGCCATGGATTCCTGTGTTGCATCCGTTTGGATGTTTTACTTTTTCTGTTTTACTCTTATCTGTGTCCTCTTTTGTTAAATATTGACGGATTTGTGCACATATGAGGGAGGTGGTGTCTTTACATTTTTGCATTCTCTCATTGATAACTAGTATTTAGGGTAATTATTACCCCCTTCAATTTTGTTTCAGTTATTTGGGGTTTTTTTTGTATTTTTTTATTTAGCCTTTCACAGAATGCCATCATAAGAAGAATTCTTGCTATACTTGCCCCATCTGTTTGTCTTGTACTGTGTTTACTTACATGGATGAATTTCCTCTCTGCACCTTATGGTTAGATGCTGTGTGGGATATTGACAGAATGCCACCATTCCTGTATAGGAAGGAAGAATGGAGCATCCTCCTCCTCTTCTCCAGAACACTCCTTTCCAATCCCATGGAGGAATCATTAGCACTTCCATGTGTTAGGAAGTCACCAGCTCCCATGAGGGTAGGATTGCCAGCTCTATGAAGGAGTGATCAGTAGCACTTCCCAGTGTAAGCCAGTTTTCAGCCCTAGTGAGGGATGAATCAGTGGCAATTCCCTGTGTAAGGCAATTGTCAGCCCTAGTGAGGGATTCAGTTGCACTTCACTGTGTAAGGCAGTTGTCAGCTCTATTGAGGGATGGATCAATGGCACTTCCCAGTGTAAGGGAGTTGCCAGCTGCCATAAGGGAGCAATCAGTAGCATTTCTTACTGTAAGGAAATTGCTAGCTCCCGTGATGGAGGTTAGTAATGGTACTTCTCACTGTAAGGTAGTTGTGAATCCCATGAGGGAAAGATTAGGCACTTCTTTTCTAAGGAAGCTGCTATCTCCCATTAAGGAGGGATCAGTGGCAATTCCCAATGAAAGGAAGTCACCTGCACCTGTGTGCAAGTTCTACCTTTCTGTCACCTGTCATGGTTTTTGACCAGTGACCAGTCACCTGTCACTAGACAGGCTGACAAAGAAGTAATCACTGTCACCAGTCACGGGACACTGGATTTAGGTTCTTCGCACCAGGCACCAATTATTTGCTCTGGCACCAGATTCTGAGTACCAGATGTTATGTATATTTAATTTTTATTGTTTGTTAATTTTTTTTTTCATTTTATGCTATTGTAATGTAACATTGTATGTTGGACTTGACATTGTCCAAAACTGAGTTCATTTCTGCTTGCCTTGAATTGACTTTTTGAAAAATTTTATTCTGTAAACAACTAATACATAGCTAAATTATTCTCTATGTGTATGGGTTTAAAATCAGAATTATTGTTAATGGAAGTAACTATGCTTATTTGGGTCTAGGTCTAGGTGTTGGAAATTTCCTTAGATTATTTGACATAGTCCAGGTTCTGGTTTCTAATAATAATTAATATTTTTATTTTGTAAACATCAGGATCATTCTAGAAGGTTATTTAACGTTAGATAATAGATTTTTTGTAGAAAATTCTAATTGTGACCCTAGGTCAAGTAAAGAATTAATAATCTTGTAACTGAGAGGATTTTTCAATTGTATTTTAATGTTTAGCACAATCAAGGCATATAATACATTGTGTCCAATATTATTTCGGGCTGGAATCCAATTCTTCCAATTCTTGAATTCAAGTGATTATTTTATCTGGAATTACAAAAGTGCTCAGATAAAATTCTTGGATAGAGACATTTGCTAGAATTTATAGTGAATATAACTGGAATTATATTAATGTGATTCAGCAAAAGACTGTTGGCACATCAACACTCTACAAGCTACAACAGACACATCAACGCCTTCAGCTTTGGAGTTATTTGGACTTCTACTTAATTTTATTCAGGACTTTAAATTATTAGGAATTGTGTCTGTAATTCTAGAATTACTTGGGATTTAATTCATAACACCATAAGTTCCCTTTGTTTCATTTTTACTTTGTATTCTAGGGAAATAAATTATTTGTTGAATTTTACAAAGCTTGTTGCTTTTCACTCCTTTCTGTTACTTATTTTAAGAGCATAAACTCGTAACAGACCTCCAGTACCAGTCACTGGGCAGATCACCAGACACCAGGCTTGGTCTACCAGTTCACAGGACATCTTCTGTCCTTGTCCAAATTTAGTGGCTGACTCTAGGGAAGGGATCTGGTGGGATCTCATAATACCTGGTTGTGAGTCTGGAATATGAGTTTCCTGTGGTCCTATTGGTCAGCTGACTTTGCAACGTGTATATCCTTTCTGGCCCCTTCTCCATCCTCATTATTCAAGGAAAAGGATATGGCTGCATCTCCTCTCCTGCATTGGTTGGGGATTGCCAATCCCCATCTCCAAGGAGAGAGAAGGAAAGGAATAGTCCTGCTTAGCCTGTCAGCAGAGACAGTTGCTTCCCCACTAGCTGTAACAAAGGGCATAACATAGATACTTACAGAAGTCCAAGAAGCAGTCAGACAGCAGAAGGATTGGTCCATTCCCTTCTCATGCTGCCACCCCTTGTTTCAAGATCTAGCTACAAGGTGCATTCATCTGCTTGGCCACTCAAACATCCTGCATAGGATTCAGCAGCATCCCAGGTGAGAACATTGATGGAGTCCTGGACCCACATCCCCATAAAGTTCCTTGGATCTGTGGAACTCATGTTCATACCATGACAGCAGGGTACTCTCTTTGGATGTCAATTTCAATTTTGGCAGAACTTGTTCACCTCCTAAGGTATGCTGTATTTGATACTGTGAAGGTTTTGCTGCAACACTGCAAAGATCTGTTTAGGGTGACTCTGCTAGATGTGAGGGTTTACTCAGCAGCTTAATCTCAACAGTGACATTCTGTGATCCTAAGGGACCAACAGCCACAGTCATTTGCTGTTAATCCCAGGTCTGGCTAAACCAGCTAAGAAGAGACCCCAGCCCTAGTGGTTTATGGGTCCCTGACCTAAACGTTAAGCAGGGCTCCCAGCAGAAGGACCAGACCTCTTGTAAAACTCCTTCAGTCACTTCTTTTGTTAAATGGAGCAGCATGACGGACCAGGATAGGAAGTCCATGTACTCCTTCTCCTTGCCTCAATATTTCTCTCCTGACACCCATAAGGTGGCATCAGATCTAGTTCCTCTAGGAAGACATCACACAAGGCTTTACAGTGTATGCTGCTAGCAAACTGGAGGCCTCTTATGGAGCCCCTGAAAGCTTGAATTCTTTTGGGATCCAAATTTCATCACATGTTGAGTTGGTGGCTAAATCAGGACAGACTTCTGGAAGGCCCCAAAACCTTACTTTTTTGCATACAAATACCTCATATTCAGGCTGGGGTGCTCACCTAGAATCCAATAATGTAATCCTTGAGGGTTTGTGGTCTCAGGAAAATGTTTGTGGTTTCATGAAAAACCTTCCCTACATATTTACAACTTTGAAATGTGGTCAGTTATCCCAGCACTACAGGGGTGTGTGAACCACATATGGTACCAATGTGTTATGGTTGCCACAGACAACATAATGGTCATGACATATCAAGGATGCACTTATGACTCGCAGATGGATGCTTTGGAGGTGTTCACTCTCAGAATCTGCCACAGTCCAGGCAAGACTAATATCCTGTTGGAAAACCTGTTCAGGCAGGGTTGGTAGGACCTTACAGAATGGTCCGCACCAGTCAGTAGCAGAGAACCTTTTTCAACTGTCGGGAGAGGCCAGTGGTTTGCTTGTTTGCAACAAGGTTGAACAACAAGCTACCACTCTCTGCCTCTCCAGTTCCAGACCAGTTTGCATGGGCATTAGATGCCTTCATTCTGAAGTGGGATTGACATGCCTATGCCCTTTCACCTTTCAGAATTATTCTGCAGTCAGAATTTCAATGGCACAGATCATCCTTATAGTCCTTTGGGCCAAAAGTGTTTAATGATGTTGAACAGTGGCCTACATTTGGTATATACACACAGGTAGTTACCTCAGAGGAGAGATCTGCAGTTGTAGCACAGCGTATCCCTCCTGTATAACAACTGACAGGTTCTTCATCTTCACACCTGGCTCATATGCAATGATCTATCCTTCAAGATCAGTTTTGAGCAAGTTTGATGACTGCATGGCCCAGACTTGAAGATAATCAGCTTCAGTTTTATGATGCCATGTGGATAGGATTTTGTAATTTATGCAATAGGAATCATGTTGATAAAGTCTGCTCCCTTTAACTACAGTTATTGATTTTCTTCTCTTTATTGTCAAACAAAAAGACTGTTCAGTATCCACCATTAAGGGCAACTCCTGTGTTACATTTTATCTAGTATATTTAAGTTCTTTCTGGGCTCCAGCGTAGGGTCATCTTTCAAAACTAATCAAGGACTTTGAGTTTTAAAGTAAACTGAGTCTCTTTAATGCCTGAGTGGAATATTTCAAGTTTTCATTGTCCATTGTCTATACAACCTTATGAACCCTTGAGTGAGGCTTCACCTTAAAGACAGTCTTCCTTCTCTCCATATATTCATCAATGAACTTAATACCTTTTCTGTGGAAGATGGTTGCATACTATTCATAGGTAACTACATTCAATCTCCTTTCTTTGCCAGCCTGATTTTATGGCCCATAATCATTCTTCTCAGGATGATGTCATGAAAAATGCTTTCTTGCAGTCACACTCAACCTTCTGTTCATTCTCCCATTGTTTGATGCCACACCAGAGTGGATGTATGCATGCTTTATATTCAATTGCATCAACCCAACAAGTTGTCTAACCATCCTTTAGTGTGAAATAGACCTGGTTAAACAAGATTAATGAATTGTGCCAATCTATCTGCCATGCCAAATGTAAGAATTTTGCAGTAAAACATTTAAATGGCAATACCGTATTTGTATAAATTTCACCACATATTATGAAGAAAAAATACATGAATTCAAATTCTCCTGGATTTTAAATTGTGGCAACAAATTATTGCCGATGATTGCACTCACTTGGTATATGATATGGAGTAAACATCAGTTTTATACATATGCCAGCAGACTTCTGTTGCTGACATCTAGCGAGGATATTTATTGGGTGACATAAAGTAAAAGATGTCTGGTGAAACTTGCTGAATTGGGGAATTTTGCTTGGTATGTGTATTCTTGTTTTGGATTGTGTCCATTTACATTGAGTTTGGTGGGTTTTTTGGCCTGAGGGGGCCACCTAAAACAATTCCTTTGAAGTGATTCAAGCATATACTCCTCTTCTCATACTACCTCATGTTGCTGTAAGACCAAGTGAGCTTATGGTATGACTCTGCGTACAGTGTGCAATGTTTTCCATCTACATTTTCCATTTTAAACCAATGGACAAATTTCAAACAAATTTGGCTGAGTACATCAAGGTGTGAAGGTCTTTCAGATTTGTACAAAGTGTTCACCCCCATATATGGCCACCATTACAAAAAAATTTTAAATGACTTTTGCTATAAAGAACTGCTCAGCAGAATTTGACAAAGTTTGATAGAAAGCATATCTGTATGAAGGCTTTTCAGCTTGCATAAATGATGCCAATCTGCCATCATATATAGCTGTGATTATTAAAAATGGAAAAACCTTTAAACAACTACTCAGCAAAAACACTCAGCAAAAGTTTACTAAATTTGAGGGAAAACATATTGGCATTAGGTTTTCATGTTTGTGCAAATTATGATGAATAGATTCAGAATCATATATAGCAACTATTACTACAAACATACAAACATTTAAATGAGTTTTCAAAAACTGCTAAGCAGAATTTGACCAAATTTAAGTGAAAGCATCCTGGAATGAAGGGCTTTCATGTTTGTATGAATTATATTCATCTGCAATAAAATAAATGTGCTATTACTAAAGATAGATTAACCTTAAACAAACTTCTTCTAAAAATCTCTCCACAGAACTTAACAAAATTTATTACAAAGCATCCAGGCACAAGGGGATTTTTTCTGTTTACACAAATCATGCTAATTTGCTATTAGACATGGCCACCAGCACTAAATGTAGATAAACCTCAAAACAAATCTTCTCAAAATTACTCAGCAGAATTCAACTAAATTTGAAAGAAGCCATCTTGGTGTGAAAACTTTCAATTTGATGCAGAGCTGCAATTAAATATGGCCACCATAACAGAGAATAGACAGACGTTTAAACAAAGTCTTAAATAAAACACCCAGTACAATGTTACCAACAATTGTTTTTATAAAATATGCAATCAACAGCATTGGAAGAAATGTCTTCAGAAAGCATCTTGCATTTGGCTGCTAGGCAGATATCAGCCAGGTGAGCAATCTCAGACCCAATTGGGCCTCTTGTTTCAGGATCTCTGCCTGCATCTAAGATTATTATAGAGATAGGGGGACATCACTGCATAAATCTGAGGGACAAACAAGACAGAACTCCTCTACATTTAGCCAGCATAGGGGGACATGGCGATGTTGTCAACTTTTTGCTGGAAAATGAAGGTACTGGAACTAATTATATTGTTGCATCATTAAAATGTTTGCAAATTTATCCTGTCCCATCTAAATTCTTATGTATTAGCAATTGACATAGTGTAAACAATAGACTACTGTGATGATTTATATACAGTCAAACCAGAGTTGAAGACCATCTCTTTTAGGAGACCACAAAATTTCTTTAAAAACCACTTGCATTAAAGGTGCACCAGTCAACAGAGAATATTTTGGGGTTTTTCCATATGTAGCAAGTTGAGTTGTAAATGAATATGACATGATTTTCATGCATTTTGCTAAATTTTAAAACCTGACTTCAGAATCATTGTTCTTGATTTGGAATTCACCAGAATGGACTTTAACAATCAGCCTTTTTCTTGAATTAGCCACAATTGTATTTAATCACTGTCAGATATTGTATTACTAAGATGTTATAGCACACCAGAAATTACTCAAGTTATGTCTATAATAAGCCACTGTTGTAACTGGTTTGCATCAGTATTTGGTAACAGTACACAGGACTGCCAAATTTGTCTTTAGCACTTAACCCACACCAGCATATCAGCAATTCTGTCTCAGTAAACACACCTGATCAATTATGCTGATACATGTTATACATGCTGCCACTAATCCTTTCTGGGGTCAGTTACATGTAGTGTCAATAAACAGTGGCCAAGAAATATGCTTGTTTTTGTGTTTGCCATGCCGAACTAGCAAATGAAGTACTCCAGTGCGGCCCAAAGTACATTATCCAGTTACCATAGAGAAAGTGAGTCAAGAATTGATGTGACTAGATGCACTGGCCTGGAATTTAATAAAAAAAATTTCCACAAGTGACTTTGATTTGTCTTCAATTTAAATCATTTTATAGTTGATATCAATGAAGCTCTATATTAGAAAATGACAGGATTGAAAATTAACACAAATCTGTTAACCCATTGTTAGTGACTTTGCCATTGAATCACTGAAACCACAGCCATCACTAATCCATTAGAGCAGTGAAAATTACCACCGGTCACACTCAGCACAGTTAACAAGTGGTCTTGTGGCAGATGTACAAAAGAAAATGTAACTTAGCATTTCCTTTAATGGTTAATTGATCTGTTATTGTATTCATTGTGTATCTACCACTTAATGAAGTACAATAAATGCTCATGGCACCAAAAGATAGGTGTTAAACCACACATCCACTCATCAAGTAAATTATAGTTTTTGCATAAATTCCCATTTGTTTGTGCCCCTTACCGATTTCAATAACAAAAATCTTTAATGTGATAAAAACAATGCACAGAACTTAGTCATTTCATTCATTGATTTATAATTTCTAACCTGACTATGACCAGGGTGGCCCTAGAACTCATCGTCAGAGCATTTCATGCTTAACAGAGTTTCCATACTAACTCAGCACCATATTACGTACACTGTGTGTGAGTCTATTTTACTCAGACAACAGAGTGACGTAGTTCATCCTCTTCGGTAACTGCCAGATAGTTCTGTAAATTGCCATAAGGTTGAGAGTTGAGAGCTATATCCCTTTACACACATGAAACTACACTGCTTGTTAAAGCCACATGAATGACAAATTTGTAGTTGTCATTCTTTTCCTTAGCTTAATTTGACATTGTAAATCTCGGAAACCAATGACATAGTATTTACCTTCTATGTACATATATGTGTAGTGCATCTACCCTTCGCTGAAAATGGACATGTCCAGGAACTGGAAATGGCAGGCAAGCAAGGTCATCTTTTACACTGAAAATTTCCATTTGGTATGAAATGTGCAGACAATAACGGTGTTAGGGCCCCCCTCCCCCCGGTCGTAATCAGGTTTGAAATTATAAATAAATGAATTAACTAAGTTCTGTGCATTTTTTTTAATCTCATTTATGCTTTTCATTTTTCAAATTGTTTTGGGGGGGTACAAACAAACGGGGAGGTATATTCAGACTATAATATGATTATTGTCAAAACAGTCTTCACTCTTGTGGAACTAGCTTGGTGTACTGGCCCCAAGCTCTGATTTCATTACTGATGATAACAAAATGTATTGGCTATCAGGCTAATGTTTACCAATTGGAAAAGGTCATGTTTGTTGACTCACTGAATGATCCATAATTATACAGAATAATGTATTTTAATATTTGTTAAAAGTGGGTGTTGCATCATTGGTGTAATGTTATTCATAGTTTGATCTTTGACAATATGGATTGAAAGAAATCAGCATAAGGCTTTATATCAAATCTCTTTTCAATTTTGAAAGATATTTGACAAAATTAATTGCACAAATACCATGAAGTGAAAAACAAATGTTTAAATTACATTATTCCCTTACATTTGACTGGTGCTTTGTTTACTCCCCCAATGCACTGATTCTTTTAATTATTCTATCATTTGTTTATATTCTGCGGTTCTGTTCGTGACACAAGTCCTGCATTATAATGGAGGAGAGCTGTATTGATTCTGTAAATTTTTACACATACATTTTTTTATTTGTCATTGTTAGACACTCAGTGATTGTCTAAAAAAAAGCCATATAAAGTTTAATTAATAATGTCAGTGAAATTCTTTTTCTGGTTCAATGTTTAACATTGTTGATTTGAATTTTTTCTTTTGTACAGTGGTGGTTCACAGTCACATCATTTAGACTGTAATTAGGTGTTTCTCATCCATTATGTCATATTACTACTTTAATTAGGTTTCTCTGATTCTTTTTATTTTTACTTAATTAGGTTTCTTTGATTTATTATGTCAGATTTCTTTTTCCACTGAGGAGGATGTAGAGCTTTGACTTTTTCCCTTTTTTACAGTTCACTGCTTGATTAACTTTATTGGTGTCATCTGTCTTTATCATGAAGTGAAATTATGATGAATTTTACTAGAGCATTATAATTTTGTAAGATAAATCTACAACGCTGTACAATTAAATACAATCGTATTATTAGAGGACTATTTTACTTTTTTAAGCCGACATGAATGCAGTAGACAAGTTCAGTGCCACTGCCTGGGAGTATGCCCGCAATCGCCAGCTTCATTACTGTCAGCTGATCATCATGTCGCATCAAAGGCAGCGATTTACCAGTAATCCGAGCACTCCCATTGCTAATGGTCTTGGTTTGATGTTTGGGAATTCTTCTTTGATGAATGGAGATTTTAATGGAAATGAATTTGATTTTATGGTATAGAAGATTATACAATTTTAATTCTCTTTATTAGATTTAACCTTAGTTATTCCCTCTTAGTCCCTTGAAAGAATAATTTCATACTTAAACCCAACATTGTACAATTCTGATGGTTTGCCACAAGTATGAGACTTTAGCAAAAGTTATATGTTCAGCAAATTTTATTTGTATATGGTATGTTGACTTATCCTCTGATATACCTAAGTAAATTCAACAATGTACCTTGCCTAATATTTTTAGATATTGGTGGTGTAAATGATTTTTGCATCAGAATTGCATTCTTTCATGTTTGTCTGAATGAATTATTATTTTCCAGCAAAAATTGAATGTATCAAATTACTACAATTCTTCACTTACTCTCCAAAGTTTATAAACAAATATGTGTTCCACAGTGAATTTTATGGTCATGAAATTTGATGTACACTCTTTTATCATAAAAGCAAATTTTAAAATCATTTTGAAGTTACATTTCAGCATTTATTATAGTAACAGGAACAAGAAGGTGAAAACTTGCGTTGATCCCCCCCCCCTTGTTTTGTTATGTTACTTGTGTAAATTGGCTGAGCATTGAAATGTTTCATAAACATAGGAGATGGTTTGCTAGATATGATTACAAGGTGTATATGATCAGATTGCTATTTAATTTAAAACTATTGCCATTTTTTTTCCATCATTATTTTGGTGCATGTTTTTTTCCCCACTGGTATAGTGAGCAAAATGCATTATATGGTAGCAGTAACAGTACTCTGATGACTAACGTTGATGGTTTCTCCCTCATGGTTTCATGGGGATAGCTGACCAGGAATTAGTCCATTTCTGCCAGATTTAGAATGAAGTTATATATTAAGAACTTCTCGAATAAGTTTGATTTTAAGCATTTTATGTCAATATTAGTTATACATGATTGTCTTTTCTTTTACACTTTACCAAGGATTATTCATTTTCAACCAACTTTTGTTTGTAGTTTGATATTGATTATATCTTTGGTGATTTTATTGTGATATTATTTTTGAGCTACAGCCCATTTTTTCAAGACTATTTACAGTACTACTTGTTTATCTCAACATCCTCAGTCTGCGGTAATTCTGTCAGCATAGGCAGCTGTCAAGATAAGTGTTATTGTGTGGGAGGGATGAAAAAATTTAAATTTAGCATATACATGTAAGGGGTAACTTTTCATCAGTGCATAAGACCTACACTTTGTGAAAATAAACAATTGAAAATTAAATGAAGGCAAAAGACAAAACCAGTTTGAAAAACACTTGTATATTGACAACTTATGTTTGCATTACCTTTGTGCTCTACTGTACAATCCACTGTCAGCCAACATGCCAGCAGCATGTTGCTGCATGTACATAAATTGGCCTAGGTTTTGGGCTGCCTGAGACAACAAAGATAAACTTAATGGGGCTGCCAAGGGAAAGAGGTTACTAAAGGAAAATGAAAAAAAAGTCACCAAGTTTTGAATTAATTAAGCATAAAACTTGTACTTTATATTTGTAAAATGCTCACAATTCCAGAATTGAGTAATGCATGTAATTAAGATTATCTATAGCATATTCAATACATAAATTAAAATGGAATTTAATTAAAATTTAAGGTAATTAAAATTCGATCCATTAGCATTAGTCATCATAAGCATAAAGTTACTTTTTCCAGAAGAAAACAAAACTTGCACTACACAATTGATTTGTTCCAATCTCTGATAACCTTCAGAAATCCAACAGTTGATCAGATTTCACTGCCATTATACAAATTTGGTACTGACTTCATTTAATAAAGGGTGCATAGGTTTTATAAACGATTTTAACTGGCTTGTTTTCATGAAGGGTGATTCGTTTTTATAAAAGATTGTAGCTGGCTTGTTTTGATGATGGGTGTAATGTTTTTATAAATGATTGTTGTTTACTTGTTTTTATGTTGGTTGCACATGCTATGTATTGAAGTCACCATGAAAACGAACTTCAGGAGATCAAACATATGCCCACAACAACCGCAGAATTAAAGCTTGGGAGCAACATAAAAAACTGCTGGATTGTCGAGATAAACTATAAGAAAACAAAGAATTTGTTCAAGTTGGGACCGAGGGCTTCTGTCAACATATAGTTATTTTTTTTATCACAATGTCAACATAAACATAACATATTTGGTAGTAATAATAGAGCATGGGACTGGGACTTTGTATTTTTGTCAGCATAGACAGCTTGTTGACATACGTGATGTCGACATAAGTGGGTAGTACTGTATTTACTTTTTTTAATTCAAATCTACATTATGTGTGTTATTTTTGCATTCAAAATTGTCGTCTACTTTAGTTATAGCCCCTCATATCCAGTACACCAACTTATATTTCCATACAAGAACCAATTATTCAAATTAGATTTCATCCCTATATAAGATACATTTTCTTTTGACATGGTCATAAGAATTCTCAGCATTCTGCATCATCATTTGGAGGTGGCCTCTGAAAGACTCAGCTGTAACTTTTGTTTGTGAACATGGACTGTCTTTGTTATTTTCAGATTTCAAAATTTTTTTATACAGCCTTGATAATGGCTTAATCAGGATCAGTACTGATGTTGTTGTTAGACAGATTTCTGGTGGAAAACTTGCGTAGCATCAAAGATATGGTGCAAATGCACAATACTCCTTCCTATTTCTAGAGTACAAGAGACAGTGTAGAGAGCATGCCAGTAACGCCACCACATCCACCCAAAAGGCCTAGGACAGGGAGAGCTCCCATGTTACACAGATCACAGAGTCTTTCAGAAAGAGATCGCTCAAGAGAGCACAGCTTCAATGACCGGCAGATATCCAGTGCAAATGAGACAATGCCAAAAAAAATTGAAAGAATAGACTTAAGTGCTGGCGATAACATGATACTTAGGAATGAAAGAATAGACTTATCAAGTCCAATTGACATTCATCGGAGAAATGAAAGAATAGAGGTAGAGTAACATGAGTGTGTTGATTAACATAGTTGTGGAAATATGTGACTCAGTTTCTGATCACTAAATTTAAAAGATGGGGTCCAGTTTGCAATGAATATTTGGAACTGTAAAAGTTTTAATTTTTTCAAGATTATTTATTATATTTTGTTCTTTACCCTTTCATTTGTACTGTTTAGTACTTTATTAATATCCAAGATAAATTACACATATGAAAACACAATCAGTCAGGGTTCTCCCGAAACAATTCTGAAGTTATCGGGTTAGGCACAAAATGTTTGAAGTTGTTCAGCATGAAGCTAACTATGCAGCTATATACAAGCCTAAAGTATTCTGTAGGTTTCTTATTTTAAATACGGTATCAAACTGTTATAAATGGTAGAGTAACTTTTGATATGTTTAACAGAAAATTAAATATTGAAAAGATAAGTATCTATTGAAAACATTATTGTCATAGTATAGGACTCATCTACAAAGTAAGTCACAGCTAATGTATAAAAAAACATAATTTACTTTTTAACTTTTCTTGATATGTCATAATTTAATGTGATGTTAAGTTAGTATTATTTTTTTAATGGTTTTATTCTTTTACCTCATGCTTCCACAGAGTAAATAGTAATCCTTGTTTCCATTTAGCATACAATCTCAGTAGTCATACTAGTCCCACAGTTTCCAATGGATTGCCATGAAACTAGTAAATGTTAAAGTCATCACCTGAAGATGCACTTATCAGCACTTTTCTCATGCAAGTTTTGTTAGAGTTATTGCCCCATGGATTACCATGAAACTTGATAAATATTTTGGTCATCATCTGATGATGCACATGTTGACAAATCATTGAGCATTCACAGATTCACAAATTTTATTAGAATTATTGCCCTTTTTGTCTTGTAGCTTAATGAAACGAATGCAACAATTTTGTTAGTGCAACGAGTCCTGCAGTTTTTGTTGGATTGCTATAAAACTTGGTAAATGTTAGGGTCATCACCTGAAGATATTCATATTCATAAAGCAGTTTTTGTTGGAGTTGTTGCCCTTTTTGTTCTGTAGCTTAATGTAGTGTATGACAGAATATTGTCAATGCATCTTATAGATTTTATTGGCTGACCATGATACTTAAGAATTGTCATAATAATTACCTAAAGATGGTCACATTGATAAATCACTTTGCTTCTGCAATTTTTGTTTAGTTTTATTGCCCTTTTGAACTTGGATCCTGATTTAGTGTATTGCAAAAATTTGTGAGGGGGCACTTACCAGTTATTATGTACTTTTGAGAGAGTGACAGGTGTAAGGTGAAGTTGTTTTCATTTGCAATATGCACAGTGGAGAAAATGCTGACTTACCTCTATGTTACTTTCATGTACTTTGGCTGACATTTCTTTGGATATTGTACTTGTGCAAATTGTACATGATCTAAGCACACAGTAGACCAAAATGGTTGTTCCCATGTGCTTGAAAAATTAACCTGAATTAGTCAAAAGTACACTAACTTTAGGAGTTATTAAATTAGGGAAAATGAATTTTTACCAAAGTAGACAGTACCAGCTTCTAAAAGTGCAATGACTGAATTACAAAAATCTGGAAAGCTAAAAAAGTTATCAGGTGTTTATTTTTTTTTTTTGCAATTTACCTCTGAAGTCCAGTAAGTGAAAATCACCAAGCAGAGCTGCATTTTCTTTTTATGTGAGCACATCTGAAGTGAGCCCAAGCTGTTTTATGGTCCTCATTTAAAGATGCACATTTCAGGAAATTACTCTTCTTCCACAATTGTTGTTAGAGTTTTTGCCCTTTGAATGTAATGTGTGACACAATCTTGTGAATTCAACTTATTTTGTCAAGTTTATTTTATAGATTCCAGTGAAACTTGCCACATATCATATCCATCATCTTGAGATACATACATTAATTAAATCTTAATGTTAGTTTTATAAGAGTTATTGGCTTTCTTTATTGCTGAATGTGTATATTACAGAGTTTTGTGAATACAACTACTCTTACAGTTTTTAGTGAAACTTAGTATATATTATGGTCATCATAAGAAGTTGTATATGTTGACCAGTCATTATCATTGCACTGTTTTCAGGATAGTTATGCTTTTTATCACAGTATGACTCATTTTCATTATGGGATAGGGATGAGAAGAGGTGGGAGCATACTTATGTGAGCACAATTCCTCTAGTCTTCTCTTTATTCATCCCTCTTCCATTTCTTTGATTGGTTGCACAATTCATATGTATTCAGATGGAGATGCAAGTTACCCTTATATATATATATATATATATATATATATATATATATATATATGAATTTCTCCTCTAGTTAGTATTGGTGGGGGGTGTCATAGAACAAAATCATTGTCCCAGTCTGATGCCTTAGTTACTTCCATTATTTGGAATATCATCCCCCTTCAGGCTTGGGATGTTGAATAGGCACAGTGAACACTTTCACATGGGAGCTACCGTGGCTCAGTGGTTAGTGTGGTGGACTTGTGACCAGAAAGAAATGTTTGGGTTCAAATCCTACCATTTAATCAACCTAGTCTGCCATTGTACAACCTTGCCAAGGGCAGTTGGTAACATGAGTTTAATAGTTTAATAATTAGATAATCGATGAAAGTATATCAATATTCAGTTGAAGAAAATCACTTAATAAGTGATTATGTCGAGTGATCTGTAAGTGAAGTGTTTATATGATCAGATTGAGCATCGTTACTGTTCATGAGATTTATGTGTTTGATTTCACCTTCTGTAAATCAATTGTGCACAATATTCACATGCTTGCTCATTTTAAAATTTTATTGGCCTTAGAAGAACACTGATATATAAAAGATCATAGTCTTCAAGTTTCCATTCATCTGTGTAATGTTTTTGAAGAATTTGAGTAGAGACTGGTTTTGACAGACTTAAATTTTGAGAAAACATAAGACTTCATATGTTAGCATAATGATAATATGCCCAATAGATGATCAGTAACTCCATCCAGCTGTCAATCCAATGTTAGCAGAATTCAGCTAACAGTGACTGAATGACCACTGGTATTACTGTGAGTTTTATTTAATTATGGCCAGCTTGTCCCTGACTTGTCAGGGCAGCTCCAACACTTTCATTATTGCCACCATATAATATATAAAAAATCAGATAGTCACAACTTCAGACTTTCATATTCAGTGTTTATGAAACTTTCAATATATGATGAGAATTCATTTTACATTCAGTGGATGTTTTTGCACAAATAGAGACTTTGATCTTTGACTAAATTGCCGTGCTAACAAGCTGGCAGAGCTATCTCTGATCTTGCAATCCATCAGTTGTACATGTAACTGTGGCTCTGAATTTAATCTTCAATTCCAATATTCTCAAGAGAATTTAATCATTTATCTCAGATTGGTGATTTCTCCAGTTATCTCCACCTTAAGGATCACTTTACTGGGAGTAAGTTATATAAGTTGTAAGAAGTCTTTTTACTGTAAAATTAACTCAGTAAGTATAAAATGTTAAAAAGTATTATCAAGACAGCCATGCAGTTGCCATCAGAAATGTATACCATTCTATTCTATGTCAGGTTTCTGTGAACACAAGGCAAGCTGCATTGGAAGGTTATACCACAGCAAATGACAGGGAAGAAGTAGCAATGACCACTGATGATCATCTGGGTAAGATCTCATTTATATTCACATAACTTACAAGAACTAATCAATTTACATTATGGGATATTTCTGGAAGAGCTTTCAGAAGTTGTTTGCTTCATTTACAGGCTATTTTTCAAAGTAAATGAGGTAGGAAATTCTTGATTAGCTTCAGGGAGATCTCTTTCTTTCTTCATATTGATGGGCAAGTTATGAGTCAAAATCATGGTTTATCCCAGATAATCAGGACATCTCTGACCTTGTACCCTTTTAAGAACTCGTTTGACTAGGTCTGGAGTAAAACGTTCAAGTAAAAAGAATGTTTCCCACAGGAACGAGAATTAAATTCTTACAAGGGTAGATTCCTTGGCTATCCTAAGCAATCCATCTGCTAGAGAATTCCTTCACCTGCCAAGTTTTCCTCAGTGCGGCAACGGACACTTTAGTCCTTGGTTGCTTTCTTGGGCTTCCATAACATTTATATTGTAGTCCAAATGGAGACCAAACCTTTGCCCGTTGCACCAACTTTCACAGTCAGCACAATATCAGGTTGTATCTTGAAGGCAGGCAAACCACCCTGAGCTCATGTTGGGGATACCTCTGCAACTACAACCTCTAGCAATCATGATCTCTATGGATGTAAACATAGTAGACTGGGGAAGCAAGTCTTCTACCATTTCAGGATGCAATGGAACTGTTACCCCCTCAGGATCATTATTTTCATATAAACACCCTTGAGAGGAAATGGTTTTGAAAGCTTTCATTGGTGGCTTGACAACCTACATAGGAATGGAGTTCTTCTTCCTTCTTCACTGTGTTGACATATCTGAAACAGCAAATTGGAACCAAATATCCAGACTTGCGCATTCTTTTTGGGGATTTTCAAGAGCAGTGCCCTTAATGACAAATCCATATTTAAGTTCAACATATCATAGGCTGGTTAATGTATTATTGGACTCTTTGTCCTGCAAGAAGGAACTAATTCTTATGAAATGGTCTCTTCATCCCTCAGTTTTCACTAAGTCGTTGCTTGATGAGATTGACCTATAATGGACCTATTTGTGATAAGCTGGAATGCCAAAATCACAGCCTTTGACTAACCAGTCCTGGATCTAGAAGGCTTGGATAATCAGTGCTCTTTCTATATGTAGAATGGCCAGTGTGTACACTTTCCAACACCTCATGTTCTGAAAATGATACAGGAATCAAAAGTGTCTGAGTCTCTCCTCATTCTGATTACTCCACTCAGATGGGAAATCTTGGACCAATCTCATCAATCTTACAACAGAATCACCAAGAAGCTAGACACTTCTTCCTGAATGCTAAGTGACCACAGTGGCAGCTGTTTCATCCCAACCCAGAATTACTGAACCTGTACATCTGGATCTTATTAAATATGCTCTTAAGCACAAACAGTTCTCTGAGCAAGTGTTGGGGAATCCCTCAAGTGAGATGGCGTACAAAGGCAATGGAATATAATTTCAGTGGAGTACTCAAGAACACTTTATAACATTGTAGGCATTCATACCTCAATAACTAACGTCCTATGGCTCTTTGATGAGAAACAGTTAGCACCAAATCACAATTATACTTACCATTCCATAATCACTGGTACACAGTTTGATCATGGAAGAGAGGATATCAGACAATCCAAAGGTCTATCTGATCTTCTGTTCATTTTGGAGTTTGCCTTCCCAAGGACAGTGTATCCTTGCCTAAATGGAATTTATCATGGGTATGTACCTGGCTGAACAAGACACCATTTGAACTGCTCTCAAGGTCTTTATTGGTTTTCCTTTCATACAAGTCCTGCCTCCTCACTGCTTTGGCAATTGGCAGGCAAAATTAGTGAATGTATTTCCCATTGATTTACCCATCTACATGCAGTTCCGACAAGATGGATCAGTATCAGTTATGACTTCCACTACTTTTATTGCCAAGAACAGGCTACTTTATATGGGAATTAGATATTGGTAATAATTCCTATCTATTCTGGACACTTCATCTCAAAGTCATTTTCAGGACTCAGTGTGAGCTCTGAAGATTGAGAGCCGTTGCATTGAGGGAGAACATATCTCATTTTTCCTTCAAGAGATGGAAAGGATAATGTATTAACATGAACACTTTTGTCCTGAATAAAGTTGGACACATGTTCCACATTTCAGACTAAACCCACACCAATGAATTTGCTTCTCATATCAGCTCACAGAGTTAGTACAGTTGCTGCAAACATTACATATGAGCAAAACTGCTAACTGTAATTATCCATGCCATGGGATAGAAATCTGAGTACACTTCTCTAGTCTTATCAGCAATCTTTCATCCTAAATTTGATTGGGAGGAACCTTTACCCATAGTGCAAAAGGTTACCTTTAAGGGTCGTTTGACAGCTTCATGAAGATGTGGCTGTATGACTTACACTGGATTTGCCCCGTACAAAATTTTCCCGGCGGATTTCAGATGGGTTTTTTCAGTGCTTTCTGCCTAAACCATAGCTGTTCATATTAAAGGAGCTTAGGTAAATTTCAAGCGGAATTCAGGTGGATTCAGGGCAGGATTTTAGGCGAAATATGCAAATTAGTTGTCCTAATATTCTGCTTAAATCAAAAGAATCTGTCTTAGATTTACGTGTGAAATAAAAATCTGCCTGAAAACTTGTACAAAATTTTCCAGGCTGTTTCAGACAGGTTTCTTAAGCGTTTTCTGCCTAACCATAAACTTAAAGACGCTAAAGCTAATTTCAAGCGGACTTTAGGAGGAATTTTAGGCAAAATATGCAGATTAGTTGTTCTAAAATTCCGCTTAGTAATCAAAAAAAATCCATCTAAGATTTCTGCCTGAAATAAAATTCTACCTGAAAAAAGTCCTGCCTGAAATTTCCACTGAAATAAAATTCCACATATGGTTTCTGTCTAAAAAAAGGCTGCCTAAAATGTCTGCATAAAAATCATCCAATAAAAAAATCTGATTCAGATTTCTATTAAACTGCCTAATGATGCTCAGACGTTATTGGGAATCAATGATAAATATGCACAATAATTTTTTTAATGGATCATAAATTTTATTTTGATAGACATTATCAAATAAGATTTAGGTTTTTCTTTTCCTCATTTTTTTTTTTACATATGAAACCTAATCCATGATGGCATCATTTAAGTCTTTTTCATTTCATTGAAACTTTGGTGTGATCTCTCTAAATGTTTGTGAGATTTCACAAAAATTCTGACCAAAACTTTCACCAAAATTCTGGTGAAAGTTTTGTGAGTTCACTAAAATTTTGGTGAGATTTCACTAAAATTTTGACCATTATATAGTATTGTACTAAAGTTTCAGTAATTTTTCAGACATTTCATAAGGTTTCACATAAATAATGGATATGAATTAAACAGGACTTTATTAACCATGGTAATATTTCAGTGTACATGAAACAGAATTATACGGATGTAATTATATGACATCCAAGAGATATGGGAATTGTACAGCAGACTTGATTTTTGATTATGTACAAACTATGATGCTGTTGTGGTCACTTGAATTAGTCCTTGTTCCATAAGCAGCCATGACAAATGTTTATCATGATATAATTACTCTTATTTTACACTGAATTCTAACACAACTAGAATATTTTGATAATGTAAACAATAATTTGAAGGATGATTCTATTTGTGGGCCAAGAAAACTTTCTCAAAGATATGACTGTCTTTGATAGACATGGGTATATGGCAACAATATCAACAATTCCCACCAGGGATTTATACGTTGTCCCTCCTTAAATTCTGGAATTTAATCATTTTGGAGTTGCATAACTTTGAAATCATCCTGGTTCAATTCCTTGTCATATTTAGCATGTTAACCGCTACTGTGAAACTCTTTATGGCACAAATAACAAAATGCTAGTCCTGGCGTTCAGTTTTCATACTGATTGACCAATTACATTCCCATCAACTTTGCATTCACGCTATTCTCTTTGCCGCAAATGGCTATTCAAACTTGTATCCCACTTGAAAATTCATATCGCTATGTTTGGCAAGCATGCTCATTCCCACCAGTTACATTACGCGAAGATTCATTGGGTAAGTACAAACTTTTGACCAATAAGAAAGCTCTTTACAGCAATCATCTGTTAAATGAACTACAGAAAAAATACTTATTAGAAAGCTCATTGTGGAATGGGAATGGACAGAGCATTTACATTTAAAAAAAAACAGTTTCGGAGACAATATTAAAAAAGTGTCCATATCGAGGAAAATCAGATTCAGGTCTGGAGAAAAGCGAAATTCTGCTTTAAAATGGAAAACAAGAAAGCAATCTTGTTTGAGGACAGATAAATCCAATTGAAGTTAAACAAAAATACAACAACAACAACAAAGTAAATGTGAAAAAGTAACATAACAAGGAAAGATGTAGAAAGAAGTTTTTATTTCCAAAATGAACAATAAAATTACAGCTGTCCGAAATAAGAAATATAAATGTTGCTGAAAATCATTCAAATTGTACAAGAAACAAGAAATATATTTTATTATATCTTGTATGTATCTTATTATATCTTACTGATATTATTTATTGAAATGTCAGCAATATTATAATCACAAAATATCATTATATTTTCAGAATTTTTGGCAAAATCTCAGTGAAATTTCAATCAGAAAATTTCACTGATATTTTCAGATATGTTGGTAAAATCTCAGTGAAATTTCACTGAAATTTAGCAAATTACCATAATTTTAGTTAAAAAAGGACATTTGAGTGAATGTCACAAAATTTTCACTGCGACTTCACTGAAATTTCAGTCACATTTTCACTAGTGTGTGATTTTTGTAGAGCATATTTTAATAAGAAGCAAAAACACTTATTTTTCAGAGTAAACATCAGATCAAATCCAAAATCCACCTTGCACCAAATTTTCTAAGTCCAAAGATTCATCTATAAGACTTAGTGTAGTTCTTTTGATAAAGTTCAAATTACACCTAACAGTTCTGCTAAAATGAGTCTAAGTCCAAAAACTGTCTTACAACAGGAAAATGAACTGGACAACGAGAACTTTTCTGTCCAACAGCTATCCTTCAGGAGGAATATGAGAAATAGTATGCTTAACTATTAGACGGATTCAGTCTTTCACCTTAGCCGTATTCCCAGTCTGCCTAAAGTCTGTCTGAAATTTGGCATTTTTAGGTGGAATACACCCAGAATCCACCTAAAATCCAGGCAGAATCTGCCTAAAAATTTCATACGGGGCAGGAGGGAACATTTGTCCCTTTTTAAGCCACTTCCAAACATATGCAGTTTATTTCCTGTCAGGTTGTCTAAAAGCTGTCTCAATTAACTTAGGAGACTAGAGATGGTCTCTCTGGGGTAAGGGGATGTATCTCCCTCTACCTCTTACCTATTTTCCTAAGGCAGTGCTGTCCAACCTTTTTGACACCATGGGCCACTGAAAATTTTTCTTGAAGCCAAGGGCCGCAGCATGAAATGAAAGTAGGCCACTGACTTTTTTTACATAAATGCACAAAAATTTGCTCAGGCTCTGGCGGGCCATTTAAAATCAGCCCATGGGCCGCATGTTGGACAGCACTGTCCTAAGGTATTATGATTGGGTTATGTGTTTTGAAGAAGAAACCAATTTTTAATAGTACTTAACCAATCATAATACAATACACCATCCAGCCTCCCTGCAGTTATATCCATATAAAGAGCAAGCCTTCCGCTCCAGTAGCAACTGATGATTTCACAGGATTTGGCACTAATCCCATTATCAAGGGGAGATCACTATCAACTGCCACGTAGGTGGGCAGATAACTGGTAGGTTTTTAAGCTAACAAGCTTTAACCTCTGAGCTCTGGATTTGAGAGTTAGTAGTTATCTTTAATAAGTATTATGACTGAGTAAGTATTATTGTTGAAACATATTTACTTGAAAATTGGGTTTTCAGAAAACTAAAATGGTATACCTATTTGACCATGCTGAAATGGCTAATTAACCAGTAAAAATCTTCATTGCAATTTGATTATCAAGGCAAGTAGAGAGAAAACTTATTAAATTGACTGAAATAAATGGCATTTTCTCTCTTTCCCCACCTTCATTAGGTTAGTTTACAGTACATGGAAATGCTTTTTTATTTAATAGCATTAATACATTATCTGCTACTATTACATTCCTTTTACAGGAAGGCATTTCCCCAGTCTAAGCTAAATATTCCCTCCATCATCATTTTTAAATGTCTTTTCAGCCAATCATATGCCTTTTATTGTTGATTGAGTGTTTTTCTCCCCACTCCTTGGATTATTTGAGTGTTTTTGTATTTCTTTTCTAATTTTGAAGGGTTTATACTACTTGCTAAGCAAGCGGTGCTTCTGTTCATTGCACCCATTATTAGTAACTGATGTTTCCATAAGAATTACCTACCATATTTTGGTTCCAGGTTATCTTGGGTATTTTTTATTGTAAATTTGTCTCTTTCTGAGTTTAGTATGTCACTGAATTTGGATAACTATAGGCACATGATGCTTCATGGGATACACACCCCACCTTTCAATTATGTGCTGGTTGTGCATGCATGGATGGATATTGTATATGTTGTCTATGGATAGCTCAAGTATGGACTTAATGGAAAGTCACCATATCTATAGATGGAGGATAATAGTTCATGCTCTCTCCTTATCATCACAAGTGACCCCCTCTATTCCCAGGAGGGTACTGGATCACTTCCAGGTTTAAAGAAGTCAATGCCACTATTGGGCCAAAAACAAGGAGCAGTCTCATATTTCAGGGATCAACAAGAGACCAAGGATCCCTGATGCTTGATTCTTGGCCCATTCTCAGAAAAAGTTCCTAAGAGCATAGATAACATTGCTTACTCAAGGGAGGCATAATGTGATATAAGCGAGTCATGCCTTCCTTGATGACAGGGAAGAGCAGTGATCTTGTTCTGATAGATCTGAAGCAAGTAATAAACACATGCGCATATACCCTTCAGCCTCTCTGCAGTTATATCCATATAAAGAGCATGCCTTCTCTGATCTGATCACTGGTCAGATCTTTATTGCTGGACCAGTCTTTGACCACTGAGCATTCTCCAGACACTGCTAAATTACCAGTCATTAGGCTCTGAGCACTGGTCACCAGGTCATGTCCTTTGAGCATCTGGACACTGGGTTTTGATCATTGGTCTGGGACATAGGTCAATATCCCCCTCCCCCCAACCCAAGTCTCTAGCTTGCTATCCAGTCCTGTGTTGATAGGGAGTCAGATTTTGCTTGCCTGTATGGTATAGGGGATCAGGTTGGCATTCCTACACCACTTCCCTATGTTACTGTTTTATTCCCACCAGGATTTGGGGACTCCAGTTTACTTGGTTGGTGAGTATTACTTTCACCACATATCATCATGGATGTCCTTGCCATAGTTATAGGGTATGATTGACATTATAGGCCACCACTCATCTCCAAGACTGCTGAGATGGGATCCCATTTGCCTAGGAGGACACCTAGTAGAGTCAGACCCATTACCCTCTGTCAGAGGTTACAGTATGACAATACCCCAAATTTGACATTTCCTGCTCCAGAGAGGGATGCCAGGAAGGACAGTCCTGTCTCACCTCTGAAGTGGGTTCAGGACTACAGTGTCTTATACATTCCAGTGGACTCAAATAATTTCCAAAGAGCAAATTGCAGTAGGTCCTTCTCTTCCATTTGGATCCCCTTCCTCTTTCAGCCAGTTTGGTTAGGCATTGAAGAGGAAGAGGTCTGGACATTTGGGAAGGCCTTGAAGAAGTTACCACCTTCTTCCCCAGATTTGTGCCAAAAGCCTTATGGGGTTGAAGAGATGAAGATTCTCCCCAGTTTGGAGAGGGTTTCTGAAGCTCACTCTAATTCAGATCTTCTGCTCCCACACTCTGCTCTGGTTTTGGAGCTTGTGCAATTAAAGTTTTCCTGGGACTAATAGTCAGTCCAACAACAGAAGGGGTAGTTTATCTTACATTTTATGCTCCAACTGCTGGTCTTTGCCTCCAGCTATCAGGTTCATTTCCCTGTTTAGTTCCTTAAGCCACCCTCCTTCCCACTGGACTCTTGTTTGTCCCAAGTGGGCATATCAATTGGGACCTGGGCTTTGGAGCTTAAGATTTGAACCCTTGTGATGATTGTCTCTTATGCCAATCATGTTTTGGTTGTCTATTTCAGTTTCTTGAACTAGGAATTGTTGACACTTCAGCACTTGCTGAGCCAGTGGTGAAAACATCAAAGCGTGCACTCTCCATGGCAGTTGCATTCGATATGGAGGTTTTCCACTGCTTTGAAGGCATACAAAGTTTTACAGGATCTCATTCCTTCATAAGACAGTGTATACATAGGGATGAATTTCTTCATCAGTCATGGAATGATTCACATTGCAGCAGACAAGACTGCTCAGATTATGCCCCTCATTGTGGGTCTTATGACCAAGACTTTATTGTCAGTTTGCCTTTATTTCTCTCTCCTAGGAACCCTTGACTGCTGCTTCAGATCTTGTTCTCCTTGGGAGACTTCAGTTGCACCCTCTTCAGTTCCTACTTTTAGCAAACTGAAAACTGCACATGGATCCATTATCAACTCAGATTCCTCTGATATTCTGATTTTCATCGTTTGTATTAATGGCTAGATTGGGATTGATTCCTGGCTGGATTCCCAATTCACAACCCCAAACCCTACACCATTCTGTATACAAATGCATCATATTTGGGATGAGCTCATGTTTATTTCTCTCTCCTATTAACTGTGACTGTGGTTGCAGGTCTAGGTGCCCTTGGAGGCTTCAATTGCACCCTCTCCAGTTCCTGCTTCTAGCCAACTAAAAGCCACACAAGGACCCACTATCAGCTTGGATTCCTTTGGGATTCGATTTTCATCACCACCAGAGTTGGTAGCTAGATTGGATTAGTTCTTGGAGAAAGTCCCAATTCATTCCCCTGAACCCCACTCCTTTCTGTACACAGACATATCAGATGCAGGATGTTGTGCTCACCTGAAGCCAGAAGGAGCTTTTGTCTTACACCACCACACCTTTCAAATTAATTCTGCAGGTTCACCACCCAGTCAAGATCTCAACATCTCAGCTCATTCTGATAACCGACTGTGGCCCTAAAGTCACGGTTTAACAACCTACTCAGTCCGTTGATAAGCCAACGAGAATAGCACAGAGGTGAGACCTGTTGTCACAGCACAGGGGATCTCTCCAGCACAACAACCCACAGAATCTCCACATTTCTGTTTGGCTCAGCTAAAAAATGATCTGCCAAGATCAGTTTTCAAGTAAGGATGCTAGCTGCATTGCCCAGGCTAGGAGAAGAACCACTTTCAATATTTATGATGTAAAGTGGAAAATATTCTCAAACTGGTGCAGTAGGAAACATGTTGACCCTACCTGCCCCCCTTTAAATGCAGTTGCTGACTTCCTTCTTTTCCTTTTCAAGGAAAGAGAACGATCCGTTTCTACTATTAAGAGCTATAGGACAGCTCATTCTAACACTCTCAAGTTCTTAGAGGGTTCCACCAGTGGGTCACACCCTTATCTTCCAGATCTCATCAGGTATTTTGAGTTTCAGATAGCAGTATTTTATTTATTAATGCCTAGTTGTAACCTTTTGTTCATTGGATTTTATCATGACCTGTAAGTGCAGCTTCCTTCAAGAACCTTGGGAGTGAGCTGTATGTCTTATCAAAGGAAAAGGGTTGTTTATGGTTCAGTGGTTAACTATGATTCAGTTTCTACTCTTTGCCAAGCCTGGGTTGCTGGCAAAGAATCAGCTACATTCAGTAGCTCCAATTCTTGTGGAGATTCCCAGTGTCAGTGCTGCGATGATCAAGATAGGTCTTTTACTCATTTTAGGGTTGAAGGTTTTATTTGGCTTCCACTAAAAGGAGAATGAAGGGTTGAAATTGTCTCCTTTTAGCACTCAAGGGTTCCTCTGATACTTTAGCAGGCATCATTTCCAGCTGGATTGTCCTTACTATCAAGAGAACTTCTCAGTCTGTCACCAAGAGGAACATTTCTTTCATGAGAATTAAATCCATGAAATTAGACCTGTTGCTGAATCTTGGGTCTACATGAATCACTCCTCTTTCGAAGATGATGTAAGAGCCTTCTTGTCTTCTTCCTCCTTTTATTTGACCTTTGGTGCACCAGAGTGAAAGTGTTTACTCATTGGGTCCAATTGTGACAGTGCAACATGTAGCCAGGCCGTCTACTAGGCTACAAGTAGTCAACACCCCTACTGTAAGGGTAAGTGTATTTGTGTTTCCTTCACCAATTTTTGTTGGAGACCATCAGCCTCCTACATTACTGGTAAACTCAGAAATGCATCAGTAGCGAGTGATGTATTGCTGCTAATGAAATGCAGTGGGGGGTGCTACCTGCTACAATTGCAAACTTAAAGATTCCCTCTTTCAACCCCACTCTGATGTCCTATAGTCTCGGTCCAAGTTAAAAGAGGGAGATATTCCATATAATTTATTGACTTTGACTAAGAAGTCAGACTGGGATCATGTTCATTTCAATTTGGGACCTCCAGTTACTAATTACTAATTGGATTGGGTACATTTAGACTGGACTGGGGACTTGGCATATTGGATAGGAATGCAGTATTAGCAGGTAAGTATTACATAATTAAAATTAGTTTACTTCACAGCAAATGATTCAGTTTATTGGATGGATTAAAGTGAGCAGGATACAGTAGTCTTGTGTGGAACATAAATTGGGGAGAGAACAACACACAAGCACATTCTCTGATTTTGTTGGATAATGTACATAAAACAACCTTGCACATAAAACAATCTTGATACATAATAATAATAATAATAATAATAATAATAATAATGATTATGATATTCAGTGCATGATATTGTTCAAAAACCAAGTTTGAAAGGTAAACCTATGTGCAGAGCTCACCTGTGTATAAAGGTTATTTTTGCCATTTGGGTGTTTGCTACTGACAGATTTGACCACACACACACACACACACACATTCTAGTTAACTATATTAACTTTACCTCATTATTCATTGTTAAATTACTTAGGCTGTGTACAATGACCACTCCCCAATTTTTGACCCTAAAAAGATCCCATATGACAGTGAATCCCCACAAATACCAATGGTTAGAAAGTTGGCATGTATGAGAGCTATTCAAATGGATAGCAATTACAAAAAAGAGTTGCCTTTGTTCCTTCTGCAGATGAAGATATAGATGGTGTCAGTGTTGGTGGAATGGATGTGTCTGATATCGAGGATGAAGATATGCAACCGCCACTACAAACAGCTCGGAGACCACACCAAGGGAGCCAGCGACCCCCTGGACCTCAACCCAATTTCCAACCCAGACCACCACCCAGGCATTATCAGCCACGCCCACCTCCTCCTGGTCCCGCTGTCTCCAGGGTACAACCACCATCATATACTCAACCTATTGTAAGTATAATATGCGATTACCTCAATAAATATTAAAATTTGGTCATGTATGGATTTTTTAAAATTTATTTCCTTATACCTGTTCACTGTCAATGTTTAGTTAGATCCATTTTCAAAGTTCAGCCTTTCCAGCAGCTCTGGTTTTTCCAATTTTCCTACCATTTCTTTTTTTAAAAATCCCTGTTTTTCCTTACATTTTTTTTAAATGACCCTTCTGTCCTCCTTTTTATCATTTTTATGTTTAAATTGATTACATACTGCTTGATTAGCCATAACAAAGTGAATTTAGATATGATATACTGGTATGTGATGTGGAACTGGATGTTTAAGAAGAATGAGGTAATCTGGACTTAAGAGACAGCTAGTATGTGAATAAAAGCTTATGAAGTTAAGTAAAGTTTGTATTTCTTTAGTTTTTTGCATAATTTTCATGCTACTTTTCTTTATTAAAAAAATATTTATCCCTTACTTTTTTAACAAAGTAGCCCATCAGTATTCCTGCTTTTTCATAAGTAGGTTGCTGGAAAGACTGAAAGTTCTTCACAGTTTTAAATGTATTTAATACTGTTGTATATAAAAAAAGATTTAACCATTGTAAAAAATCCTTCTAGAGAGTTTACTAGTCATAGATCAGCAGAGCTTATGGGATGGCCTGATGTCGATTGTTTGTCATATGTCATACTATCATCCATCTTCCGGTGTCCATCCATCCATTAGCACAAGTTTGTTATAGCTAAATCTGAATGAAAATGGTGTTGATTTGATGTCGAAAATGGATGTTGTTGCATTATCTTGGAAATCTGATCAATACTCCTGAACAGAAATTCATTTCAAGTGGGTCCTAAATGAAAATGGTTCTATTTCTTCCTACAGTATGGCTGCCATCTTGAAAATCTTATCACAACTCTTTATGAATTTATTGTCATATCAACATTGTGGGTTTCATTAGAAGATTTCTTATGATGTCTACTTGGTCCCAAATGAACTGCGGTTCTGATGCTCAATATGACCACCAAACAAACATTTACCAAATCTTATTGCTTCTCCTCCAGAACAGTCATATGATCAGCAGTTTTTCACCAGATGACTTTTGTCTAGTGACCACTCTGGCAGCCTAAGTGGTTAGAGCATCCGCTTTGGCTGTGGGTGGTTGCAGGTTTTGAACCCCAGCTTTCTCATATCAAAGACTTATAAATATGGTACTAGCAGCTGCCTTGCTTGGTGCTCAGCTTTAAAAGGTTAGTGTTAGGACTGGTTAACATGGTGTCAGGATAATGTGACTGGGTTTGAGATGATGCTACATGTCTATGGCATGATGACCCGGTGCTAGACATCACTATAAACTGCCACACTGCAGACATCTTCCTGATATGACTGTTAAAGCTGTGTAAAAAATACAAATCACACACACACACACACACACACACACACACACACACACACACACACACACACACACACACACACACACACACACACACACACACACACACACACACACACATGATGTCTAGTTGGTTCTGTAGTATTCGTACACCCTCTCATTTGTACCTCACCCCCAAGAGTTTAAAGCAAAAGGCTTGAAGGACATAAAAAATGCACAAAACTGAGCCATTTCATTCAGTGATTTATAAGTTTGAACCTGATTGTTGTCAAGGGGTTCTGAACACTGTCAAGTTGTTGGCATTTCAAATCATACAGGAGTTTCTTTAGTAACACAGTTGACATATTTGCATGGGCAAGTTGATGTTTTCAAGCAACATATTTGTTAATTCAGTATCATTTATAATCTAAGTAATTCCATACATTTTGGAGTTACATCTCTTTGAACACATGCATGCAAGAGTTCGTTTTTTTATTTATTCAGTTTGTTTGAGAAATATTAAAACTAGACATTGCAAAATATTGGTCATAGATGACATAGTTTGTACTGAAATGGGCTTTTTAGAAACCAGAAGAGGACGGTGAGCAGTCTGTCTGCTTGTTTATATCAGGAGCTTCTGTTTGCTTTGAAATGCCAGGTCGACAGTATTAGGTACCCCTTGGCAACAGACAGGTTATAAATTATGACTGAAATGACTAAGTTTTGTGTATTGTTTATATCCTTGATGTTTTTGCATTTGAAATTGGTAGGTGGTACAAACAAATGGGAGGATATGTGAATACTGAAATAAAAGAAAATGGTACCAATCTGATATTCAGTATGGCCACCACAGCAGTCATCTTGAAAAACTTGTTATAGCTACTTTCCCCCTGAACAGAAAGTCCTATCAGCATTGGGTTTTCACCAGATGACTTAAGGTATCTGGTTGGTGTTAAATCAGAATTGTGCTGATCTGATATCCAGTATGGCCACCACAGCAGCCATCTTGAAAATCTTATTGCTACTTCTCCTGGATCTTCACTGAAAGACTTCTAATGATTATTCTGCTTGTACTAAATGAAAATGTTTTCAACCTGACATTCAGTATGGCCACCATGGTAACCATCTTAAAATTTTGTTTCTGCTACTCCTCCTGAATTGAAAGTCATTTTGACATACAGTTTTGACCAAAAGACTATTTATGATATCTAGTTGGTCCTGAATGAAAATGGTGCCTATCTGACCTCAAATATAGTTGCCACAATGAACATACTGAAAATCTTTTCACTGGTTCTCCTGAATGGATGGTCATATCTACGTTGGGTTTCACCAAAATCTAGATGATGAGGTCAGTGCAGATTTGTAGATACTACATTTAATATCCAGATACCCCATGCTCTGTGATTAGTTTTTGGGGATCAGTCATTGAAACAGATAGTAATACTGTAAAATGTCAACTATCCTGGTTATTTACTTATAATACTGCTACCATGACCAACCAGATTTTTTAAATACTTTTTACAATGTATATGTGTCTATAAATAAAACAAAATTTCCTAGTCATGATGCCAACATAGAACAGAAAAACAAAATAGAAACAAACATGATCAAATATAATCTTAATCAGTTATACTTACAATTTATTATGAATAACTAAATTATCTTTTTAAAGTAAATGAATGTAATTAGACAATGGAAGGAGAGGCAGATTCACAGAGAGACGTTATGACAGAGCCAGTGCTGCTATGGCAGTTTGTAATTTGTCATACATAAATCCCAAGCTAATCAAGCAGGATTAAAGAATCTTAATGTTCTGATCAACTGTATTATGTTTTTCCAAGCCCCTTATAATTAACTGTCATACGATCCATGCTGAATGAACCGGCAATACAAGTTAATCAGTTACTGGCACAGATATGAATAGAATATATGTCAGCTGAGTTTACTTATATCAATGCCCTTTGACACTTGTTCACAACTGTACTTTTCAACCATTCTTTGATCATCTAGATGACCAGATATCCAGACAAAATCTGCCACCATCCCCTCTGATAGGTTGGGATATTATAGGAAAATAATATTAGTCTCTGAGACAATCCATTCATCTAAAGCCAGATTAGTTGAGTAATCAAGGTTTCAGGAATGGCAACAAGATTCTTTTTTTAAATTGGTTCAGAGTAGCTGCTAAACACATTGGCTTGAGAGTGGTAAATTCACCATAGATCTTCACTGCTTTGGGTAATGTCACCATTCCTTATGTAAACCAAAGACTTAACCAACTGCTCCTTGCTTGATATAATTAACAGACAGTATCAATACTTGATGCCTTCAGAGTTCATGAAGGTATGAAGATGCTAACTAAATTAAAAGACAGTTGAGTCCTTGTTTGAGCCTGACTTGTGTCCAAACCAACATCACCCACTAGATTTTACAATAGATAAAGACTAAAAAGATGGAGTAATATCATAGTTCCATAACTGTTATGCTAAATAAGTCACCATAGAGACCATCATGGAAAAGGAAGATGTCACTGGTAAAGATAGTTTACTGTAAAGTAGACATTAATAGCTCATCAGTCAAGCTAATTCATGCTGAATGCATAATTTTACTCATGCAAATGTGTGTGAAAAATCGGACCAAATGATCTGTGACTTTGAAATAGCTGGACTTCTTTAACTCAACAATTTTAGGATTATTGACCTAACAAACATTTATGTGTAGCAGATTTGATTGACACAGTGTTGATTCAGTGGTTGTGTCTGAAAATCAGTGAAGTGTGAGCTTTACTACTATGTGATCATTAGTGCATATACATAATATTTCATTATTATTTGTGTTGCAGGCAATAGATTTAGTATTTTACAGTCTTGTTTATTTGGATTAAGCTTGCATAGATAAAACGAGATATACTTTCAGGAGGATTTAACTTTTTCAGCAACAGTTTCACTTGAATGGAGAATCAATTTTAATAAGTATTTATATCATTATTATTTCTTTCATTTTCAGTAATATTATTGTTTGAATACATTATGTATTTTCTCATTTTTCTCTGTCCTTACTTATCTTGACATGTTACTTTAAGGCAGCGACTGGAAATGACAGCTGCCATATACCATATGGATATGATTATAACTGATACAATATAAAAGGAGTTACAATTCTTTTTTCTAAAGGGTTTGAATAAAACAACATGTTTAAGCTAAGATTTTACCAGATTACAGTAATGGTGTTGATTTATCAAATAGATTTGTTGTTGTCTAGGAATGTTTCATGAAGAAAATGAATGGTGACCTTCTTCATAACATATGGCTTATTTTTCATTGGGTCTTAAAATTGACAATTTGGGACAAAAATGAAATCCATGAAAATTGGTACTCCACAAAAATTAGTGCAACCACAGTATACAAAATATTCAACAAAAGCCTGTTGCGATATGAAATTTGAGTTTTGACTTTTGTTTGAGTTTATAATATTCTAAAATGTAACTCTGCAATTTTAACTTGCTTGATTGTTTTCTCGTTTAGATACAGTATTGGTATGTGGATGTAGCTTGCATTTCTCATTCTAGCAACCTCCATATAGAAAAAGTCAGCCAGAGTTTGGAGATAATGCTCAGAATTATAACAGTATCCAGCCCAGGCCACCTCCACGTACTTCAACAACAAACCAGCGAATCACATCAGGATTTTTCAACCAGCGCACACCTGCCAGTACAACAGACAACTACCCTTCTCCCAACAGACCTAAACCTGTCCCCAGACCCCAACGAATGCAGCAAGTCCCCAAGCCCCCTGTTTTAACCTCCCCACCTCCTGGCAGACCAGGCTCAGGGCCCTCAATACGAGAACAAATCACTAGTCCCCCACTGTCTAGTCAAAGCCCTGACCAGTCCAGTGCTCGGCAAGATAACAGGCCAGATTCAGGCAGTACAAGGCCTCCAGGTAAGGCAATAGTAAATTTGCTATGCTGAGAATCCATGGGATTTTCACAGAAGACATTATATATCATGTTGGTCCTAATGAAAATGTTGCCAATCTTAAGTCCAATATTGTCACCACAGCAGCCATCTTGAAAATCTTGTTATTGCTTCTCCTCCTGAATGGGAAATCCTATAAGCTGTTGTTCTTAGTTGGTCTTGAATCAAAATTAAGGTGAGTTGATATCCAATATGCCAACCATAGTGGCCATGTTGAAAATCTTTTTTCCAATTCTGGATGGAAAGTCATATCAACATTGGATTTTCTTATGATGTCTAGTTTGTAGTAAATGAAAACAGTGCTGATCTGACATCAGTACAACCATCATAGCAGCCATCTTGAAAATCTTAATATTGCTACTCCTCTATATGGAAAGTCACATCATCTTAACACCAAAAGACTTAGATATCTAGTTAGTCCTAAAATAAATTGTGTGCAAATGAAACAAACTGTGTTAAATTCACCCTGTTTCTGTGCCCACCATAAGGCAGATCATATTATGTTATGATGTTGTCTGTCCATCTGTCTATTACCTAGTTGGTTTCTGCACAATAAATCAAATTGCTTACTCTCTAAGGTTACCAGACTGGCTTTGAATTGGGATATGGAAGAGCTATAATGATTTCAGGCTCGTTCTGAAAGGTCAGCATAACTGACTGAAAGAAAAATATAGTTTCTGCAAAAAAACTCTATTTGTCCAATATCTAGTGGCCAAACCTTAGGGGGTGGCTTGCACATGGGGTAAGAAAGAAGCTTATTGATTTTGGGGTCAGAAGGTTAAATGTCAAGGTTACAGTGACTGAGAGAAAAATACGATTTCCACTCAGTAACTTGAGCTCTCCAACATCTAGTTGCCAAACTTTGTGGATAGCTTGCACTTGGGGTTATGAAGACATTTCTCAATTTCCAACTCAAAAGCCAAAGATCGAAGTCATTGAGAATGAAAGAAGAAATATGATATGCACAGTAACTTGAATTCTCCATCATCTACAGTTGCCAGACTTTGTGAATGGCTTGTATTTATGGTGAGGAAGAATTTTGTCAGTCACTGTGATTAAAAGAATAAAAATTGTTTCTGCGCAATAACATCATTTCTACTTCACATACCACCTTTTACTTAGGTAAGGAAGAAACCTGTTGACTTGGGTATCAAATGTTCACAGATCAAGGTGACTGTGACGAAAAAAGGAAAAATGGTTTCTACTTTCAAATCAGGTAAAATAGAAGCCTGTTTGAGGGAGAAAAGTTCAAAGGTCAAGGTCACTGAGTGAAAAAAGAAAGACAGTTTCTGCATAAAAATATCAGCTATCTAATTAGACTATTAAATATTGGACAATTATGTACTGTTCTGTTCACAGTACTCTTGTTAAATGCTCTTTTTTTACCAGGTGTACTTGAAGGTAAAAAGTTGATGCCTCCTCCATTATTAACTCCACTAGAAAATGCTCCAAAACTGCCTAACATTGATAGTATGGAAAACATTGGCAAGAAAAAGAAGAAGAAAAAGAGAAACCGTGACCATAGTAATACAGATGCAGAAAGGGACATGAAATCTCCCCCAGAGGATCTAACCCCACCCCGGGGATATGCAGCCCCTCTTCACCCCCCACCCTCAGCCACAGTGAGGCAACAGAGGGCACAGTCAGGACATCCATCACCAAAATTTTCTAAAGGAAATCCACAGAGACATGAAGGAAGGTAGGAGGCAACTGTAGTTCTAATTTACTTCTTACAAGAAGGAGAGAGCTTTTGGCATAACAGTTTATGCTGTCTAAAAAGTTTTCATTTGTGGATATGAAACTTGATCCAAACATGCATACTGAAGGTGTTTTTAAATTGTGCAAACAAAACTTTTTTAGTTTGATCTAGATTTTAATTCCACTGACTTTACTCAGTTGTTTATCTACTAGATCTATTTTTCATCTTTTATTGCCTTTCAAATCAGAAACATCAAGGCATCAAAGTAGGTCACTGTAAGCAACATTTTATCTTTTAATAAAAAGATTTCTTTAAAAACCCTTTTTATCACTTCAGTTGAATGCAAGCGGGTATGTCCATCTCTAGAATTTTTTTTTAATAATGTACTAAAATATTTAGGATAAATTCTTGGTATGATGCTTGGGTATCAAATGTGATGATAAAATTGCAAATTTGAGTTTTTGCACATCCATTTCAAAAGAGAATTGGTTAAAAAGGATGATTGAGGATTGTGTAGATTTTGTTTGTTCCCACTGTTAAAAGCATGGCAGTGAAGGCGTCTCCCTCGAGGCCCTGATAATAAAGAGTATACCTCATTCATTACAGTTACTTCCCTCTTTATATGTTGGAGCTCATCTACTTATAACTTTGTACACACCAGCTCATATTTCTTTATCAAGACTTTCTGGTACATATTGCTGTATAAGTTATGCACTGCCTGTGGATTGCTGAATTTGTGCCAAGATACTTTCCCCTTATTCTATCAGAACATTGATAGTGGTTACCATAGATTCAACACAAAGGTTACTTTTGGTTTGATATATAACCATTATTTTATGGTGCTAACGGACCTTAATGGTATGTGAACTTCTTTAGTTAATATACCTTTTGTTTGTGTGGGGTAATTACCTGTCCATAAACTGACAAAAATGTGTAGCATAGGAGTTTCATGGGCTGGTAATTGATTAAGGCATTGCTGAGTTTAAACTGATAATTTAAAGTGTGTAAAATTTCATTAGAAATGCAGGGCTTTTAATCTCCCCAGATATAGCACAATTTTATGTGCTAAAATCGGTGAGAAGAAATCATGATTAAGAAGAAGGGGATTTAAAAAAAACTGTTTTGGTATGGACATGTTTGTGTTTTTATAATTTACCCAAAACCCTTTTCTCCTTTTAATACATTCCCTGATCACATTAATACGAGGAAGAAACTTTATTACTCGTACAGTCCATTGCATGAAAAGTTTCATCTTTTCCATTTAGATTAAATAGAGAAAAAGTTGTGAATCCCTTACCCATTATCTCCCCTGACCATGACGAGGTGCCTATGGTTGTTTAGACTTCACTGGATACTACAATCAGTGTCGTACTCTGCAAGCCAAGAAATGCAGCAAGGGTTCAATCATTCATTGGCTAAAAGTATTTACTACATGTTGCAATCATTATTTTGTAAATTGGTTGATAATCATATGAATTTTTTTGCATTGGTGGATTTATTTTTTTCTGACCATGCACTCCAACATGGTGTCATTCATACCCATTGTTGGGTGTTTTTACACACACTGCCCATATCTTATCACTTTTTAAAAAAATAAAAAGTTTTGATTATTTACATATGTGAAGATTTTTTCCTTGCTTTTTCCTATAAAATGAATACAATTGACTGTCTTTCTGTCCACTACCTCAGTTGGCAAATGTCAAGTAAATATCCAGCTGACTAACAGACAATATGTGGAATGCAGTTAACACCATGGCTTTCTTTTGTTTTTTCTGAATACATTCCTGAATCACATTAATGTTAGAAAAATAAACTCCATTACCTCCCAAATCCAGCCCTCCAAAAGAGATGAAAATTGTGTCCTTTCCTAGTAGATGAAAGGGAGAAAGTCATACCAATTACCTCTCCCATCCATGGCAGGCTGTTTCCACGTTTAAGCATTTGCAGAGCACTATCAACAAAGTACTGCAAAATCCCCAATATTATGTGATTTCATCGTATCCATCCAGAAAGTTCAAATAATAGTATGTAATAAGCTATTTGCTGCAAGTGGTAACCATTAATTTTTTATCAATATTTATGTGAAGGTTTTTTTTCAGTTGTGAACTGACATCGTCTTACAACACAGTATCGTTGGTACTTGTTGGTTGTTTGGTCCCATTCCCTGCATAGATATTTTTACTTATTTAATTAATGAGTGTTGCTATTGTAATTTGTGAACACTTATGACATTTATAACATCGAAAATACATATCTTTAGTTGGTAATCTTGATGTGCCCATTAGAAAAAGTCTAAATTCCACATCTGTGGTTGGTAATCTCCATGTGCCCATACAAAAACATCAAAGAGCCAAAGCTGTGGTTGGTAATCTCCATGTGCCCATAAGAAGTCTTAAAATCCACAACTGTGGTTTGTAATCTCCATTTGCCCAAGTGAAAACATCAAATATCAATATCCATTGTTGGTCATCTCCATGTGCCATCAGAAAAAGTCTAAAATCCACATTTGTCATTGGTAATCTCCATGTGCCCATAAGAAAAGGTCTAAAAATCCACATCTGTAGTTGGTAATGTCCATGTGCCCATACAAAAACATCAAAAATATCCATATCTGTAGTTTGTAATCTCCATGTGCCTGTAAGAAAAAGCCTAAAATCCACATTTGTAGTTGGTAATCTCCATGTGCCCATAAGTCTTAAAATCCACATCTGTAGTTGGTAATCTCCATTTACCCATATGAAAACATCAAATATCAGTATCTGTAGTTGGTAATCTCCATTTACCCATATGAAAACATCAAATATCAGTATCTGTAGTTGGTAATCTCCATTTGCCCATATGAAAACATCAAATATCAGTATTTGTAGTTGGTAATCTCCATTTGCCCATATGAAAACATCAAATATCAGTATCTGTAGTTGGTAATCTCCATTTACCCATATGAAAACATCAAATATCAGTATCTGTAGTTGGTAATCTCCATGTGCCCATAAGAAAAAGTCTAAAAATCTACATCTGTAGTTGGTAATCTCCATGTGCCCATAAGAAAATGCCTAAAATCCACATTCTGTTGTTGGTAATCTCCATGCACACATGCAGCATAAATGTGTCATTGAACTGTGCCTGATTACATTTTGACTGCTTCAGGCAGTATGGTGAACAAAATATTCTCCTGTGTTTTTATTTGCTCTGCAAAGTTAAAACCATCTCTCTCTCTCTCTCTCTCAAATTAAAAAGAGATGTGTGGATTATATAAAAATGCAGTCATGATTATGGAAAATGGTTCTTTTATTAATTCTTAAGAACCACTTGCTAATATTTAAAGGCACGTAAACACCATTTTTCAGCACATGATAGCTATATATGGCAGTTCGTGTAACTGGTGGAGGAAGAATCTGGGAAAACCTGGTGAGAACCACTAACCCTTGGGAAGCTAATGGCAAGCATTCTCAAATACCCACATTGGGTGAGCCTGTGACATGAACCCATGTGGACAGTGGTGGGATGGCAGTAATTGGTAAAGGACAGCACTTTGTACCACCTGGCCATGGGGGCCCCACTTTAAATTAATAAATGACACTTTGGATCATGTCCCATCAAAGTTCCATGGTGACCCTACTATATTTATGTGTGTACTTGTTTGTGTACATGCAGGTGTCTGTGTCTTTTAACAGAGACCTTGTCAGAAAAATAGAAAACATGGATACAGTAAAACCTGATTTGAGTGGCCATCTGTTATTAGTGATCAAAATCATGCACTGGTCAAGTTTATTGTTTCGACTACATTAGAGATAAGTGAATCAAGGCAGTCACTTTTTCTATGTTGTGAATCAGGGCCTAGTCCCCATGGGTATGAAGAGATGCAGTGGACAATGCGGTATAAATGACTTGCCCTGTTTATGCTGAGAAAATTGATCCTATATGTTATTTGTCTAGAAAAGAAGGTAACTGATAACAACATTAATGGATTGTGTAGCAGCTATGTGATCCAAGCTTTTCTTTCCCAACTTTTTCAATAAGTGTGTGAATTTGCATACACATGCATACCTACGTAAACTTCCAAAAGGTGAGCAATATTTGTATTCCCTTTCTCATAAATCAATATTCCTCTCATGTATTTTATTACATGGCAGTGTGTTATGCATATTGAAATTTCCAGCCATATTAATGTAGGCATGATTCCTTGTGATACAAATGACATGTAGTTTGCATGCTCGAAATTTATCCTGTATATATTCCAGATATACTGATGAGAACATGGAGGAAGAGAAGGACACTGAGGAAAAACCTCCAGTGATGAATGGCTTGGCTGTGCCAATACGAGATGCCCCCATGAGGTCAACCCAGCCTGGTCAAAGGTTACAGCCCATGGACAGTGATGACTGTGATGGTATGCAGAACTCTGAGCCTAAGATTGAAGAGGGATTCAATGAAGATGAAGAAATTGGCCCCTTGATTCCTCCACCCCAAGGGTTCAGAGGACCTGCAGGGGACCGCCACTCTCACAGTCTGTCCCTCAGGTAATGTCAATTAAAAGAGTATATTAACCAGTATTTTATCTAAGTTTGTAAATGCATTTAAAATAAATGTCAGGGTGTAGTGACTTGTTCAAATATCAAGGTCACTGTTGCTATAGATAAAATATATGTTTCTTTCCTCCAGTCAATTTAAAAACACTGTATGTTTATCTTATATGGAGATGTTAAATTTTGTTAGATTAAGCCAGTATATTCAGTGTCAATGTCACTGTCCAAATATTGAAATTTTTAGTTGGTGCTAATATGTCTGATAAAGCAGAAACAATTTATTCTGAGTTTGTAAGTATCTTAGTCATTTTGCTCCAGAAGAACACAGTAATTGAAGATGATATTGTGTACACTGCTGCATCATTTTCATGTATTGATTTGTGCAGATGTTTATGAAGGATTTGTCTACATTTTTACTATCTATCAAAGATAACTTTAGAAATTTTCTTCACTTTGTCTTTTGTAATGAGTTTAAAATGAAAACTTGGGATTTGTGGAACAGTCTAGGTTGGATAGCTTATGCAGATTTTATCACTGTCTGGAGATCGTGAAAATTTGCATTTATCTATCAGGATGGGGAAGAGAACAGACAGCTAGAGGATGCTTAATTATATCTCCTCTCATGTTGTTTGTAAGTTTTTCTTAGCATGTATGCATGTATGTTACATGTAGTGTACACTTCCTGTTTCCATCCATTGGTCTCTTTGCATTCAGTAACTCTGCACTGGCTTGCTGGGCTTTATTCTTTTCACCATCTAGAAGTATTGGACATGTCAGTAATCAGTAGGAAGAAGGGAGGTGTATCCAATAATTGCCTCTTCAGATTTTTCATGTGACCTAGCTCTTTGTTACATCTTCCAGTTATGAGATTCCAAACTATAACTTGGTCGATTCTCAGGATTAACTGGAAGTGGAAGTACAGTATAGGCCTGACCTTAACATGGGACTACAGTCTTCCTGATCTTTCATTTGATTAGTTAAGTCCTTGATCTAATTAATGGTCAAACTTTCCAGCTAAGATGGATGTAATTTGAAATTAAAACCTTTCTTTGCTTAATATCATAATACAATAGAATAAGCATAAACATGCCATGTAGAAATGTGTCAGCTTGCTTGTTTGACATAACTTTTGAGAAACTGCATTAAAAGAAAGCTGTGGAGTCAAATGCAGTGTTAAATCAGATTGTTTAAAGAATGTTTGTAATGCAGTTGATTCAGATTCTAGAACTCTTACAATCCATATTGATGTAATACAGTTCCAGGAGGAGAGTGACTTGATTTTGATAAACTTGTGATTATGGTTATCATAGTTTGTATACTGTGTGCTCATTTTATTTCTATGTTAACTTCATTAATTGAATTGAGATTTTCAGTAATATCTCACAATGTTGTCATATATTTCATGTATGTAAATATAGTGTATTTTTACATAATACCTATCAGAGATGTTCTTGTGATAATTCATTACATCGGACTGTCTTAATCCTGTTACTGTCAGTTTGAGTTTTATGTGATGTCATTACCTATTGTTTTCTGGCATCATACAAGTTAATTTCAAACTTTTAGGGCTGTTCCAGTAAAATATACTTGTGACCTAGGGAAGGCACTTTTAATTTGGTGTAATTGCCCATATTCGCAATTCAAAATTTTATATCATTTCCATATGAAGTCTTTGAGGAATCGGAGTATCCTGGCAAATATGCTTTAAAAAGTCCTTCCCAGGTACCATGTATGCTTAAATGGAACGGGCCTGATGGACCTTAAGTGTGATTTGGCGACTGATGTTTTATGAATGTACAATCCTATCATATCGACCTCTGCTTAGTGTCAATCAGTATAACGTTTACTGGTTTATAACACAACATATTCACCTCAGCAAAGATCAATAACTGTACAATATTGACTCCAGATCATTGGCTGACAGTTGATAAAGTAGCTAGAAGATACATATACTGGTATCAAAACCCCTTGGCGAAACTTCTCAACCTTGGTACACCCACTGAAATTTTGATTCAGAAGGTTTAATAGTTTTATTTTCATAATATTACTCTCTGTAACAATATTTTATAGTTGAATAATTAGAATTTTCAAATCTCTTGTATGTAATGTGTTTTGTTCACCACTGAATGTCAGTTTTGTTCAACTATGAACTCCAGTTTAGTTTCAGGAATACAGCTAATCAATATACTTAAATATGTGTGGCATATGCCATACTTAATAATACATAATACCAATCAGTATACTAAAAATGTGTGGCATATGCTGTACTTAATATACTTAATACCAGTCATTATATTTAATAATGTGTGGCATATGCCATACTTAACAATGCATAATATCCATCAGTATACTTTTAAAAATGTGTGGTATATGCCATACTTAACAATACTTTATACCTATCAGTATACTTTAAAATATGTGTGGCATATGCCATACTTAATAATACTTAATACCAATCAGTATACTTTAAAATATGTGGCATAGCCATACATATGCCATACATATAGCCGTACACATTCATATACCATACATTTATCTCACAAATAAGTGTTGTCAGTTACCATTAATCATAATTGTGAAGAATATTTGGATTGTTAATATATATATATATATATATATATATATATATATATATATATATATATATAAAATTGTTCATAATGCATATGTAATGTAACTAACTGAATCTGTTTGATTGGTCATAGTTTTTTATTGTCAGTGTACATCTAAAATTTATGTCTAAAATTTCTTAAGGATAAGTATCCAAGTTTAAACCATATATGCTAGTCATTAGTACTCTGCAAGCAAGAACATTTCTGTATAAATTTTATTTTCTACCACTGATTGATAAAGTATTTTTTGCCGCATATTGTACGAGTCAATCAGCACTTCGTCTACATAATTGTTGTCTTGCCTTCGTAAATGTGGTGGGATATGGTAGTAACTATACCTGTGTCGGCTTTCAATAGAGTTAACATTTTGCCTTAAACATTTTGAAAGTCACATGTCTTATGAATTAGTTGTTGCATTCAGGTGAAAATTTTTTATAATACTGGTATAATTCTAAAGTTTATACAGTAATATACTGAGAGTTTTTGCCTGGCCTGCTTAAGCATTGTGATGCACAATGTCTCAGTGTTGCATTAAAGTATTTGAAAGTTACATATTGTCTACATCCAGTCAGTGGCTACATTCAACTGAAACTTTACAATAATATTACTGTGGATTTCAAGTTAGTATGCTTATATGTTAAGAGTTCCTGTATTGCTTGTGTTGCCTGCTTCAGCAAAAGCTTAGTTCATTATTGTTTTGAAGTCTGATGTATTTATACTTGTAAATTGTTGCATTCAACTGAAACCTTGGTATAATATTACAATAGGTCTAAAGTTTATAAATTGATATGCTAAGAAATCCTGTCTAGCTTGCTTAAACAGAAATCATGTCTTAATAGCAGTAGGACATGACCTGTCACACATGTCTGTGGCATGTTGCCCCTGTGTTAGACATCACTGTAAACTGCCACACTGCAGACATTGTAGCAATATGACTGAAATTTTTTTAAAGCTATGTTAAAGATCCGAATCACGCACACACACACACACACACACACACACACACACACACACACACACACACACACACACACACACACACACACACACACACACACACACACACCCCTCTTCTGAGACAAAAGTACTCTCATCCAAGCTCATAACTCCACCCTCACATTGAATGGAACATTCCAGAGCATTTAGAACAGAGAGAACACACCCAGTCAGACTCCCACATCATAGACCCATGCATAATACCCTTCCTTTTGTTCTTGGATGATGTACACATCAGACGTGCAGTTCATTTGCAGAAATTTTGCCATCTTTTTCTTGATCCATAGATGTATTTTGGAATTTTATTCAGCTTTCTGTATTAGTCATGTGTTAATTCCCTCAGTCCTTATCAATCTGAGGGCTCTTCCCAGCTCTCCTGTTATATTTGAGGATGTTATTGCGACATGTTAATGTAGCAGTGCTACAACTGAATTATTCTCTTCCCGTTATCTGGTGATATGGTAGTAATTGCTACCATTTTTAATTCAGGAATTTTTTTTCCAATTTTCAGCAAACTTGTTGTGTAGAATATTTTAATTATACTATTCATTCATTTCAGTGTGATATGTCACAGAGTCTGCAAAAGCTGTTGCAAAAATATGCTTATTGTGTGGAGGACCCCCATCCTTTTCCGCTAGTCAAAATTGATTCAGTTAAGGGAACAGGTGCACTCTTCTGCAGAAAGGGGAAATAGAGATCAGTTTCCAGCAAAGCACATTCTTCAGAAGGAAACATTCAAGTTGGAGACTACAGTCTCAATCACAAATGACATAAACCCTAGAGACTGACTAGTAACCATCAGCCTATAGTATGTGTACCATCATATCCCAATTTATCCTTTTCACAGGAAATACATCTGGTTTTCCTGGATCAGGATGTTTTCCAGTTTCAAGCTCTGCTGTTAAGCCTTGCCTCCACTCGCAGAGCTTCTGCCAGGGTGATGGGAGTAGTTGGCACCCACCTGAGGGCTCTGGGGATCCCCATTATCCTGTACTTTGAGGACTCATTGGTAAACAGTGGTCTCAAAGAGTCCCTCCTGTAAGATATATCCTGCAGCTGGTCCACAGTGACCTGGTTATGGCTTATTCTGAACCGAGAAATCAAAGCTTATCCCTTCTCAGGATTTTGTTTACATGGGGATGAACTTCCTTTCCAACCTTTGGTGAGTTGTGTTCCATTGGACAGGATAGACAGCATCCTGGCTCGTTGGTGGCACATTGTCAGTTCACCTGCACCTAGCCTTCCTGGGGACTTTGAACTCCATGACAGACCTGTTTACCCTAGAAAGATTTTATTTGTGCTTTCTCCTTTTTTGTCTACCAAACTGGAGAGTGCACAAGGATCCCTTGACAGTTTGGATTTCTCATGGGTTAGATATTTTCATTACCCCTTGAGTTGATGGGTCAATCGCTTCTGCTTGAAAATTGATGCATCATATTTGTGCTTGGGCTTTCACTTGGAGTCACAAGGGGTAATTCTTCATGGGGAGAAACTACCCTAACACAATTTTGACATGAGTGCGGTGTTTGTAAATCTGACAGAGGTGTGTAAACCAAATAAGGGGTCATTTTGTGATGGTTTTCTCCATTGGTAGAAGCACACCTCAGAAGACAAAGAGGTACACATGCTCCTTTTCTTTTCATGGAGATTGGGAACTACCTTCACCCAACAGGCTTGGATGGGATTACTATCCATGCTTGCCATAGTCCAGGCAAGAAAAATATTATGAAAGTCCAGGGGAGGCAAGGTGGTCCTTTTGGAATCATCTCTGCATCAATCTGTAGCAGAGGTCCTTTTCAGAATGTACGGGCAAACTCTTTGCACTTGTTTTGCAGTGATGCAGAACAACAAGCTCCCCTTTTATGTATGCCCTGTCCCAGAGAGGACGTTGGCAGTGCATGAATTCAGTCTAAGGTGGGATCATCTGTTTGCTGACTCCTTCCCACCTTTTCAGGATGATTCAGCAAGTGTTCCACAAAAGTTGGGACCTTCACTGCTCAGCTGATTCTGATAGCCCCACTGTGACCCCAGTTTTTATGGTTCTGTGAACTACTCAACTTGTTGGTAGACCAACCCAGGAGATTAACTCAAATGAGGGACCTGCTGTAGTTGTAGCACAGGTGGTCTCATCTCCATAACAACCCACAGATTCTTCACCTTCATGTTTACCTCATCTCAAGCAATCAATCCACCAGGACAAGTTTCAAGCAAGGCTGCCAACTGCATCATCCTAGCTAAAATGCAAAGTGAATAATATTTTGTGATTGATGCAGTAGGAAATGTTTAGATCCTAGATGTCCCTCTCTGAATGCAGTGGAAGACTTTCTTCTCTTCCTGTTTGACTAGAGAGAATATTTGGTTTCAGCCCTGTCTAACACACTCAAGTTCTCTAAGGATCCAGCTATTGGTTCAGACCCTAATGTTCTGATCTGATCAAGTATTTTTAGCTGCAGAGACTGGTATCTTGCTCACTACTGCCAAGATGGTATCTCTTTGATGATTTATGTGCTCTGTCAAATCCGTCTTTATGAACTGTGGGTGAAGCTTCTTTTGAGAACCTTTCCCATCAGTCTGATAAATCAAACCCCCAAATCTGTGCTAATATTGATGGACAGTTTGTTGTTCTGATGTCACCTGTTCATGAAAGTGTGCAATTCTGCTGCATGATAGTCTTTCCAGAACAGACCCATGTACAGTTTAGACACTTACCTATATTTGGTAACATCGATATCTAGCACAAAATTCAAAATGGCCACAGGACATAGGGTTGTGCTGTTCCATGTGGATTTACAGTCATCAGACATAGGATTTGAAATAGTATGTAAATATGACCAAAAGGATGCTTCAACTGACAATAACTCGAGGGATGTGAGAAATACATTTGTCTAAACTTTACACCAATATTTTGTGGACAGATTTTTCTGCAAATGATTCCTCTATTTTACGAATAGGTGCTATCAGACCAACAATAGTCTATCAGTAAGATTTGGGGGTTTGATTTAAAGGACCACTTGTCACTAAAACTGTTTTCCTGCTCTCATTAGTGTTGGCAAGTAGAAGGTGTGGGCTATGTGCCTTGTCTGTAGAAAAACAAATGTTTAGGTTCAGCAGTAATTGTGAGTCTGTTTTCTCTCCTTTGTCAATCCTTCGATAGCTCCACTCCTGTTGAGATCTCCAGTCTCAGTCATGTCTGTACTGGGGATGATCAGGATAGACTTCTTTGCCCAGTTAGGGGTTTACAGCACTTTTGGCCACTTCAAAAAATTAAGGGCTCCACTGATATATTAGCATCCACCATTTCCGAGTGGATTGTCCTTACCATCAAGGGAGCTTATCAGTTCCTTACTGAGAGGGACCTTTTGTTGATGAGACTTAAAACCCATAAAGTCTGGGCTATTGCTACTTCATGGGCCTATCTTAATTATTTTTTCACTGGAGAATGTTGGGATAACCATGTTTTGGCAGTCAAACACTACTTTCCCCACATTTCATTTTACCATCAGTCTTTGGGACAGCAGAGCAAAATTTTTCATTTGTCATAACTTGTAGCACAGATAGTGGACAGTCACTCATATCGTAATGATGAGTATATAATTTTTATACCAATCTTTGAGGCCATCAGACTCCATCCAAACTGGCAAATTCATCAAAGCAGTAATGACAGGTAAATTAAATGTATTACTGCTATTAAAATGTATTTTGAATAAAATTATTTTTAATCATTAATACTTACCTGTTACTATTGCAAGAATCACTCCTCCCACCTCCCACTCAGATGTCCTAGGCATATTCTAGGTCCAAGAAAAGAGAGGAAGAGTATCCTGTATGGGCCTGTAATGTGGGAGTCAGGGCCTATGATGTGGGAGTCTGACTTGATCTGTGTTCTCTGTATTAGATATTTTGTAACTTTCCATCTAATGGGAGAATGGAATTATGAGCTTAGATGAGGGTACTTTTATCTTGGAAGAAGTAAGCAAGGTAGTAGTGGCAGGTAAGTATTATATAATTGAAATTAGTTTTACCCCCACCAATATGTTTCATTGTCATAAATGATGTTGAATTTTCTGAAAGTGACATATCTTCAACATTAATTACTGTATTGAACTGAAAATTTAAGATAATATTACTGTAGATCTAAATTTAATAAACTCTGAACTGTAAGGAATTCCTATCTTGCCTACTTGAGAATTGTGGTTAACAGTATTAAAGTTTTGTATGAGAGTTTATGAAAGTCAGATACAGGGCTGTACTGTCAAGCATATGGTGAGACACCAAGCTCCATGGAACAGTTTTATATGCACTTATCACACAACTGTAATGCAGTATTCAATAGAGAAGCTGTGAATGCACTTCCTCTGTAAGGAGAACAATGTTTGACATTGTTATTGCTCCTTCTATTAAAATTAATCTATTGAGTGAAAAGAGAAATGTTAGATTTGAAAGCCCAGAAATTATATTTAACATAATAGATTTATGTATCCTAACTAATACCCAATATTCAAATGTTTCTTGAGATATATGCTTATTTTTGTGCTACAAATGCATTGGATAGTGTGTCATTAAATTCATGGAGGTCTGTTTATGAAGTCTTTGAAAAATTTCAGTTCAGCTTTTCTAGCTAGTGACTTTATAACAGCTTGAACAATTTTCATGAAATTTTGCACTGCAGACATCGTAGCGATATGACTGAAAAATTGTTAAAGCTACGTTAAAAATCTAAATCACACACACACACATGAAATTTTGCCCAAGTGTATATCACAGCCAGATGGAATGTTGCTTATCAAGCCAGCCAGCCCCAGCCTACTCCACTCCAAGATTAAGGTCATGGCAAGGAAAATATTATTCTGTGACTTGTAGCCTTGTCCAGAGTATAGCTTTTGATCCACCCATGTTAGCCGAGCCTGAGACTCAAGCCCACGCAGACAGAGATGAGATGGCAGTGATCCAAAACAGTGAGTGCTTAGACCACTCGGCCACTCAGGGCCCCCTTACATACTGTTTATAGCCTGGCAAATGATGTTAAGATATTTTACCTCATCAATGAAATTACAATGCAAAAAAGTGATGGAGTGATACAGATTAGTGCAAAACCAAAGTTTTCTTTACAAACAGTTTGTTACATTTGGCATAGTGTTTTTATTAGCTCAACTGCTCATAGACCTAAAAACTTATGGGAGGGACTGTTTTTTATAGTCCATGATCTGTTCGTTCATAAGCACTGATTTTGTTATTGCTACTCATCCTATTATACTTGAAGGATTGCAATGAAACTTTAGATACCAATTCATCCCAAGGTCTAGTTGGTCCTCAGTGAAAATGGTGCCACTCCGACATCCAATATGGTTGCTCCAGTGGCTATCTTTAAACTCTTTTTGTCACTACTTCTCTTCAGTAGATGTTCATATCAACATGGAGTTTTCACTCAAAGAATTCTTATAATGTCTCATTGGATTTAAATGGAAATGGTGCCATTCTAACTTCCAACATCACCACTATGTCAGCCGTTCTGAAAAACCAGGTTATTACTACTTCCTCCTGAGCAGAAAGTCATTTTGATATGGAGTTTTCATGAGAAGACATCTTATGATGTATAATTGGTCCTAAATGTAAATGGTGACAATCTGAAATCCAATATTGTCAACATGGTAGCCAGCTTGAAAATCTTATTATTGCTAATTCTTCTAGGCAGATGGTCACATCAACATGGGGTTTCACTAAAAGTCTTCTAATGATGTGTTGTTGATCCTAAATACAAATGGTTCCCATCTATTGTCCAAAATGGCCACCATGGCATCAGTTGTGACAATCTTACTGTTACCATTCCTCCTGAGCAGAAAGTCATATTGGCATGGGATATTCATCAGAAGACTACTTATAGTGCCTTGTTTGGTCCTGAATGAAACTTGTGCTGATCTGACATCCATTATAGCCATCATGAAAATCTTATTGCAACTCCACCTGAATTATTTTGGTTGGTATCATTGTTGAATGAGTTATAGCTTCAAAAATAGTTGCACCCTAGTATTCTTTTTAATATTCAGGGCCTGGGTGGCCAAGTGTTCCAGATATTACAGGTTACTCACATCTCATCTCCCAGTGGATCAGTGGTTCTTCCTGGGTTCTTCCTCCACCAAATATACTAACAGTCATCTATAGTCTGTCATGTGATAAATGGCATTAAACACAACAAAACCTTTCAAAATTCACTTATTCATATTGAGAAAGTTACACTTTGGTAATACATGTAGTTATTTGAACATAAATTACAGATAAATATTATATTGGAGCATTTGTTAGAAACTGAAACTAAATTATACTTTGTTGATTGTTAATGGGTGTACCATAATTATTTTTTTTTTAAGAATCTTGGTGCATGGCAAGCATAAAGCAGCTGTTGTAATTTTTAGCTCTACTGTTATAGGTCTGAACAGCATACAGTTTGGCATGTTGTCTGTCCATTAGCACAAAATATGTTATCAATACTCATTCTAAACTACATAGAGAATTATCATGAAACTTTACACACAATTTCTTCAGTTTATCTAGCTGGTTTGAAATGAAAATGGTGCTGCTCATATATCCAATATGGCCACCAGCAGCCAGCTTGAAAATCTGATCATTATGCCTTTTGAATGGATGGTCATATCAAAATTGGGTTTTCCAGTGTATCCCATACGGGTGGAAGACTGAGTCAAAAATCTCCTTGGTGTCAAAACTGGGGGTCAGACTGAGTCAAAAAAAGCAAACTTAAAACAGGGGGCCAAAATAAAAATTTGGGGGCTCTCTGAAGCACAGAAGAGGGTAAAGGGAAACACTGGTTTGCACTGAAATACTTATTATAATGTCAGGTTGGTCCTTAATAAAATTTGTGCAGATCAGATATCCAGCATTACTATCAAGGAAGCCATCTTGATAATCTTGTGATCACTACTCCTTCCGAATGGAAAGTCATTTTAAAAATGGGCTTTTTGCTAGAAGACTTCTTATGATGTCTAGTTGGTCTTAAATGAAAATGGTTCTAATTGGAAATCAAATATTGTCGCTACAGTGGCTATACTGAACATTTTGTTATTGCTACTCTTTTGGAGTCATATCAGCATGGTGGTTTCACTAAAGGACTTCTTATGATGTCTAGTTGTCATAAATGAAAATGGTGTCAATCTCATGTCACAGTCACCATGGCAGCAATATTGAAAATATTGTCATTGCTTTTCTGAACTGAAGAAGATTTTGACATGGTGTTTTCAGTAAAAGAGTTTTTATGACATCTGCTTGGTCCTAAATGAAAATGGTACTGGTGCTGATCTGATATCCAATGTGGCCACCATGGCTGCCATCTTGAAAATTTTGATCTATGCTCACCTTTTTACATTAGTATAAAGTAACTAAAACTTTACTTTTAGATCACACTACATAGGTCACAACACTCTACATACATACATACCGGTATCTCGTGAATGGAGAGTCATGTTGGCAGAAGGTTTTCACCAGAAGACTTCTTATGATGTCTAGTTGGTCACAAATCAAAATGGTGCCAATCCAACATTAAATATGGCCACTACAGTTTCCATCTTGAAGATCATTGCTACTTCTCCAGAGTAGAACGTCATATGAGGATGGTGTTTTCACTGGTACACTTTTTGACTTTTTGCAGCATCCAGTTGGTCTTGAATAAAATGTCTGCAATATAGTCACCATCTTGAAAGTCTTATCACTAATCCTTCTACATGGGAAGTCATATGGACATAGGTTTTCACCAGAAGATTTCTTATGTCATAGTTGGCACTAAATGAAAATGATGCCAATCTGACATCCAATATGGCAACCATGGCAGCCATCTTAAAAATCATGTTATTGCTACTCTTTTCAAATGGCAAGTTGTATAGACATAGTATTTTCACCAAAAGTAAAGTTGGACCTGAATGAAAATGGTGCTGATCTGACCTCAGATGTGGCTGCCACAATGAACATATTGAGAATCTTATTACTTATTCTCCTGAATGGATGATCATACCACCAATTGTCTTCTAATGATGTCAAGTTTGTCCTAAATAAAAATGCTGCTGATCTTACATCCAATATATTTGCCACAGTGGCTAATTTGAATAATATCAGAGATTGGTTTCAAGACTCTAAGCTGCAAAGTGAAAAGAAGAAATGGTCTAATCTTGAATAACTGAAATTATTTATGGACAGTAGAGCATCAGTCCCTCTGATAGGTTTTATTTTAGACATGGCCAGATACTTACTTGTGTATCCAGTCAGTATATAGATGGTGTATTGTGAAAAAAAACTATGAATCTAATGAGTCTGAGGGGTTGTGTTGATTCATTGGCCAGATGTGAGGTAGCACATGGTACACGATATCTTGCCAATGCGTGGTTAGTTGTTTGGATTGATTTTCTGCTGTATACATGTAGTACACATAAATAGCTCATGTACAGGCATGATTCCAGTGGGATTCCTAGATAAGTCTTCAACATTTTGGAATTTGTTACTGACCGAAGCATTTCCTGGAGTTGAGCTGTTTATGGTTGTTTTGGGGCAAAGATAAAGTGTATGTACCAACAGACAACCTTGAAATAAGTTGTTTAGAAATTATTTGATTACAAGTTCAATTACTGCCCAGAAATGAAATATAAGGCCAAAATATATTTTGAATGAGACACCTGGAACTTCAGACCATCCAGTTTTATTCAGATCAGATGAAGTGTGCATAAGTTTGGTCCAGAATGAAATCAAAAGGTCAAATCTGTGGTTAGTAACAACAAAGTTTACCTTGAAGATCCTCCCCCCCCCACTTCAATGCCCAACATGCACAAAGTCAATACAGTGAAGTTGTCTTGCTTGGGAATAGGAGAATACATTTACAGAATTTTGTATGAATGTGTTATGTAGTGCTGAAATTCTTGCCTGGAAATAAGATCAATGGCCAATTTGTATTTTATTGATTGTGACTTTGATATTGAATTACTGAAATCCACCCACCCCCCAGCCCAAATCTAAAGACTTATTCTCTGGGCCTATAAGAATAAATGCTCTAACTTTCATTGAATTATTTTACCTAAAACTGAAATTGTTATCCAGAAATGAAATGCATTGGCAAAATCTAATTTTAGCAACCGTGACTTTGGTCATAAAGCTTCTGCAGATGCCCAATTAAGTAGGTTTCTTCTTTGGGTTAAGGGTAACACATGTGCCAAGTTGCACTGAATTCAGTTTACAAGAACTCTTAAGAAATGAAATGCAAGGGCAAAATCTCTTTTTTTTTAGCAACAGTGACTTTTACCTTAAAGTTGCTATCCTCAAAATCAGTAGGATTCGTTCTTTGGCTATGGTCAGTACTGTACGAAGTTGGATTACAATCAGTTTACTAGAACTTGCATTCTTCCTTATGCAAAGGGAAACACATTAACAACATTTAGCAACAGTGACCTTGCCCATAGAGCTTTTGACTCAGATATTTATAAGATTTTTACTTGGGCAAAGAAGAAAAAATGTACCATATAGTGTTTGAAATCTGTTTAGAAGAACTGAAAAAGTTAACTTGTCACCTGGAATCTAAATTGACTGGATACTTGCCACTCTATCAACATGCTCTCAAATTGGCAAGAGTAAACTGTAAAACCCAACAACTTGTGTTCGCTTAGCGTAAAAAGAGGTGGGACATTTAATGTATCTACATGGGTATCTCCACTGGGTATACTGCCCGTATACCCTGTTATGCCACTGGGTATACTGCCCGTATACCCTGTTATGCCACTGGGTATACTGCCCGTATACCCTGTTATGCCACTGGGTATACTGCCCGTATACCCTGTTTTGGGCAAGATAGTACATAACACTTCTAGAAGAAATTTGAAAAGTAATGAAATAATAATCTTTATATAGAAAAGTTTTGTACAAATAAAGACCATGGAATACATTTGTGAATTATTACATACAGAACCACATGTTTCTAGATTTTGAGACAGTAAGTATGCCAACCATAAAGGAATGTGTCAGAAGCTGATGTGCTCATTTAACCAACAGATGCTCTCAAGCATATTGTAATCTTGTTCAGTAAATTTTAAAGATGCTTATAATGATGATGATGATGATAATGATGATAATAATGATGATAAATATTATTACAAAAGAATTTATTTAGGCTTTAATTTTAAAATAATTTAAAAGAGCATTCACTGGAAGGAGTTGTCACCTTCTGACACAGATTCCAGGCTGTGTGAATACAGTTTATGGACATGTTATGTGGCACAGATTACACAAATTGTGTTCAGATGTACTGGTTATTTGGGAAATTTTTACAGAATCACAAAATACTGATGAAAGGTGTGATGTGAGTGGATTTATTGATTTATTGGTTTTTGATCTTATTTTCTTCATGCTGCTTTTCTCCCAGTTCTTTCATCTTCAAGGGTTTTGTGTCTACCAGTAATAGAATTAAAGGGTTATCTCCTGTCATGTAAATTTTCTATTCCCTTTTTCATCTCAAAATTCTTTTCTGCTCACTTGTACAGGATTACATACCATTGGCCTCAAAAGCTGTTTCATGACTTTGATTTGGTGAATGAGACACTTTTTAGGTCAACTCTTCTAATTGGTAGTAAGCTGCCATACTATTCTCTGCATTGGTATCCGTACAGATAAACACATATACATATGTAGAACATCACTGAATCTTAACCATTCTTTCTTCCTAGGTCCTAGGAAATAATTTGAAGTGGATCTTGTAGCACTTGCTCCCTGAAGAGGGGGCTAATTTCAATATTATACATTCTTGGTTAACTTTTTTTCATGTAGATGAAGTTTTTTGCATACTGTATAAATACTGTTACACTTGGAATCCTGAATCTTGGAGAAGGGATGCACATTGATGAGTATTACACCCACAATATAAATATAGGTCACTGTGACTTATATTTCACACTTACTTGGATTACATTTGAATTTTAACTTTATTTATTGAGCTCTGTTTATGGTAGAATCATTAAACTAGATGACTGTATGCTTAACTGTTAGAAAAGTTCACTGTGACCTATCAAATTTGGGTTATGTTTTTGTGATTAGCTCCATATATATATATATATATACTTTTATACCTATATGCATGAAACTTGGTTAGGGATACATCTATATGAATACTACACTCTTATCACAAATTAGGTCACTGACCTATATTGCATAGTTTACTGACTTTGGTTAACATTTGTGTTTGAAATTTATTTCTCATGCTTTGTATGTGGTTAAATCATCAAACTAGATTAGATGATTGTATGTATCTCTGTTAGAACCACTGCTACAGAAGAAGGTCACTATGACCTGCATTTGATATGTCACTTTATGAGGTATGTTTTTGTTCCATACATAAATATATATATATATATATATATATATATATATATATATATATATATATATATATATATATATATATATATATATAGATTCATTAAACTGGTCAGAATACACATCAAATGTATATGTTGGTCACTGTGACCAATATTTCATGCTTTACTGACACTTGGGTTCATTCACAAGCACTTGTCAACACCAGAATCATCAAACTAGCTCACTGTATTCTTTTCAGTTAGAACCATGCCATTACAACAAAAGAAGATCATTGTGAATTACATTTCACATTTTACAGGTTTATTTTGATATTTTGAATTTAGGTTGTGAACATATTGGTTTTCTATCTACTGGTAAGACTGTTATGCTTTTAATCATGAAACCTGGTGAGACCTCTGTCTGCGTGGGTTCGAGTCTAGGATTCGGCGAATGTAGATATGTGAGAAAGCTTGCCAGTAGCTTCTCGTGGGTCGGTGGTTCTTTCTGGGGATTTCCCGGTTTCTTCCTCCACCATTAATACTGGCCGCCATGTATAGCCTATCGTGTGCTGAAAAATGGCGTTAAGCCCCACAACAACAACAACAACAACAACCTGGTGAGATGGTGCATCTCAATGAGTACTACACCATCAGCTTGTAAGCAGATCACTGTGATCCATATTATTGACTGGTTCAGTTTGATGTAGTTACTGTTTATACTTTAATTGTTATTCCAAATAATATTTTATACATCGTTTAATACTATGCCTATATCAGAATAGGTAAGTATAACCTATATTTCATATTTTACTGGCTTAGATTAACTATTTTGCTTTTGGTTCATTACTTCATCTAGGTTTTTGGTCTGCTATATACATGTTATTCCTATTAACAAATTCATGAAATTTGGGGATACATCTTGATGAGCACTACAGCCTTATTTCAATAGTAGATCATTTTGACCCATATTTTCTGCTTCACTGATAGGTTACATTTTGTATTTCATCATTTCTCAAGCACTGTTGATGCTAGAATTGTGAAATTGATGATGTGCACCTCTGTCACTATCACACCCTTACAACAAAAGAGGTTTATTGTGACCTGTATTTCTTCTGTTATTGGCATTGGTTAAGTTTTTGCATTTGGTTCATTAGCATGTGTTTTTTAATCATTAAATTGTCTCTCTGGGTACTTACAGCAGGGTACCCAAATTACCTCCATTTAATTCTGCAGTTGAGCAGTTGAGTGTTGTCTAATTTCTGTCAAATAAGAGACCACACTAATCCACATGTGTTGACTACTCATTATCTGATCAAGTAATCACAGTCTACACTACCAGACACTCAAGGTGAACCCTTAAAGAAACAAGAGTCATGAGTGTTTGTCTTTTATCAACACACCAATGTATGGTAGTGGTATCTTTAATCTCAGACTTGACAGACTGATCTAGTATTATACATTCTCATTGATCTCTTGAAGAAGTTGATACACACTGTTGAGCATGTGATAGTTGTTTCTGTTGGTTAATTTTAGCTTAAAGAATATGGCAAGAATAAAGAATCAAAGCAATTGTTTTTGCATTTAGATGCATGGTTAATAGTAATTAGATTAATAATAACATGAACTGTAACAGTGTCAGCTCAGATAAGCATAAAATAAGATAACTTTCAGGTAAGGGCTGTCCAATTTAGTGGAAATCTGATGGACAACATGATACCATCCAGAAATGAAATTAATCAGGTATCTGTTATTTGCTGGTCTTGAACAGATTAAATAAGCGAGAGGTTTAACACATGTGACACTTTCCATTAGCAGGACTGAGTTACATGTATTGTGTGCAGTTATGACAAATGTCATTGAATAATGTGATTATAGTTATTTTAGAGACCACTGTAGTCATTTACTAGGCAACAGGAAAAATCTCCTGGGCAACCAGATTGACACAACTGGTTGCCCAGGGACAGCCATGGATTTTCAAAAGTGTTCTACCCCAGAACATTCTAGCCTTCTCAAAAGTCTTTTCCAGACCAGTGCAGATGAAGTAGGAATGAAGGTTTATTCAGTGGTAACTTTCAACATTAATGACTATACATTGAAACTTTCCACATTAATGACTATACATTGTATATTGTGTTGTGTTACCCTCAACAAGTCAACTGTGTGTGATGGGAATTAGATAAGTTTATTGTAAGCTGCATTCTTTTCTTGGGAGGCCTTTCCTTTTTGTGCCTAATCAAGGTAATTATTGATGCATGAACTATGTTAGTACTGCTGGCTGTCACTTCAGGGTTACTCAAAGCTTGTGACCTTCACCCATTACAAACAAGCTTCTAGAGATGGACAAAGATTATAGCTTCTCAAGCAGATTCTGAGAACAATGATTTTAAATCTTAATTTAAAATAAAAATTAATCACAGTTTTATGAACTAATTATAGTACCTCTACTTTGATAACATAGTAAAGAATGTTATTTTTTTCTTGTATTTCTTTTGTGACTGTCACAGTAAGTAGGGACAGAGATAGGTAGGTAGATAGTTTTATGTTCTGTCATCACAATTCTGGTTATGTAGTGCAGCATAAAAGTTTTCATTTTAAAAACTTAAAATATTACAAATTCATATGTAAAGATAAAAGATTTGAAAAAAATATTAAGTTTCAGAAAAGGCTAAGATCACTTTAATAAAAAATTGTCCACATTGTAATGTTTATGATGACTACTGGAATCTAGCAAAATGTATATAGAGATTAGCTATGTAATTATAGATTACCCTCCGTTAGATGTTGACTATGATTGCTATGTACTTCCATCTTCATTTTTCTATGCATATTAGTGTTTTGTTCATTATATTGTGATCTTCTACAATTTTTGCTATTCAGAAAGTTTGTGATATGGTTCTGTTTCTTAGACCCCTGAACAGTTTGAGTGTATATTTGCTTGTAAAGACCCTGCTGCAAGTAAACAATCATATCTCATTAGAAGTATCAATATGGTTAGTCAGGGTCTAACAGTGTTCTATTGTCGGTTATTTATGGGTACTTTATTTGTAATTGAACTTGTAGTACAAGAGTGACTGGTCATTCTGAGTACAGATCTAACCAATATAAAAACTCAGTGATTGTAAAATTGTATCCAGCACATTGTGCTTTGAAATTAATTGGCAATTTGATGATTAAATATCGCAATATTTTGTATTTTAAAAAAATAAATATAATTTATGACTATACTTAGATTTCTCATGGTAGATTTATTTTGAAGTTTTGTCTATCTGGGAGAATCATCTGGATCACACTAAGAAGCTCCAGTTCAAGCATTAGGCGCATAGGCATTAGTAGGCTTGGTTGTGAATAAGTCTGCATGTGCCTTCCTAATTTATCTTAGAAGTTACACCCACCCCAGCCCTGAAAAAAAAACAGGCTCATGCAAAAAAATTAATGAAATGCACACTTTTTCTTGTGGCATTTTGATCTTTAATTTAACAGGAATAGTTTCATTTTTTTCTGTGACAAATCATGTACATATAATAGTACTTAAGTAACAAGTAATGCATTAATTGCTATACTTATGTCAATTAAATGAGCACAAAAATAATCAGTTAATACAACAGTTTAATAATGGCAGAAGTAAAAGCCATTAAGTCCCAGAAAGAACTACAACTTTATCGTGTTGTTCAATTATATGCTAAAATAACAGCTGAGTTTATTTATTCACCATCATTTGTGAAAGATAATGTGTCCCTCATATGAGAGAGAGGATAAACTTAATTTTAAAAGGTAAACAGAATTCTACCATTCTTTCATTGATATTTGGCTTTACGTGAATTAATCTTTAGAGAGAGTAACAGTTGATGTTGTTTTTGTAATATGCTACAGATTCTTCAAACGAATTAGCTTTTCCGTCTTCAGTATTTTCCATGGGGGCCCTGGGGAGTGAAGTGGTGTAAGGCATATGCATTTACAGATCAATGACATGTCACTGCTGTCCACATGGGTTCGAGTCTCGGGCTTGGCCAATATGTGTATGGAAGAAAGCTTGACAGTAGCTTCCTGTGGGACAGTAGTTCTCCCTGGGGTTCTCCAGGGTTCTTCTTCCAGCAAATATATTGGCTGCCCTGTGTAGTCTGTCATATGCTGAAAAATGGTATTAAACCCATATGAACAACATTTTCCATGATTGGCAAGCAAATGTTGGTCAACATCTTCATTATTTGTATTGTATATACTTCCATAAATGTTGAGTCCAATGGCAAACAACATTGACCCTGATCTGTTCTTGGATATTTTGCTGGCAGAGCAGGGTCTGTGTTTGTTCTGCTGATTACTCCTAATAAACTGCATAGACCCAGATCTGCTGACTCTTGCAGTAGCAGATCTGGGTTTATGCATCTGCAGTGGACTTGACTTGTGAGTACATACAGCAACAATGTACCTTATATACTTGTTTATAAGTTAAGACCAACTGCAAACTGCAAAAACCCAGATCTGCCATCACATAATGTGCTGGGTCTGTGCAATTTGTTAGGAGTAGTCAATAAAACAAACAAAATAGACCCTGATCTGCAGGCACATTATGCTACAGCAGATCAGGATCTTTGTTGTTTGCAGTTTGCCTCAACCTATAAGTAAGTATATAGGGTATCATAGTTGAAAATTACACAGTTACTTAGAAGCCAAAGTCATAAGTAATTGGTGTTTTGAATATTAACACATGTGCCTATTATCTGGACTTTCTATGGAATGTTGATACAGAATTCAGAATAAACTTATGGTGGTTTGACAAGGAGTTATGTAAACTGCTTTCAGTAATGTTCCATTATGTTCCATTATTTGACTATGAGAAAAAAGATCAGTAATCTTCAAGTATTTGTTGATTAAAGATTTAGATCAGTGCTTTTCTTATACGTAAAGGAAATTTTTGCTATTATCTTTTCCAATCTGTTCTTTTGGTACATCTATTCAGAATATTAATTAATTATTAATTGGTCTTATTTTGCTTTCAAGTAAACAGCTAGTACCACAATCTGAATTAGATTTAAAAAATTGGAAACCACATTTAATTTCAGTCTCTTTGTTTACTTTATTCTAGGATAGCAGAAGTTCAGCAAGACTTGGCCCCACAAGTGCTAAACCACCTCTACCCCGGGGTCGCAATAGTACTGGATCAAGTCGCTTCAAGAATCCCTCCCCACCTCGCCGTACCTCACGGCCAACCACTGGAAGAACTGGTGACTCCTAAAATAGATGAGGATGACAAAGAAGAATAACAATTGATCCATTTTGACTAATTCATATATCTGCTAATTTTAAATGCATCATTCCAAAGTTAAAGTACCCATTAACATCATACACTCAACTGCAAACAAGTAAAATAGAATCAGATCTGCCATCATATAATATGCAAGCTGATAACAGTCTATGATATCCTCTTGCAGTCACTGGTAAACTAAAATGCACAGAAGTGGGTCTGCTGTCACATGATGTGCCAGATGATCATATTCACTTGAGGTCATTATTAGACCAAACTGCATGTACCCTGAGCTGCCATCACATAATGTTACAGCTGATCAGGGTCGATGATATTCACTTGAGGTCACTGGTAGATGAAACTGCATATACCTTGATCTGCTATCACATAATGCTGCAGCTGAGAAGGGTCGATGACATTCACTTGTGATCACTGGTGAACAAACTGCATATACCCTGATCTGCCATCACATAATATGCCAGCTGATCAAGGTCTTTGATGGTCACTTGCTGTCACTGTCAGTCCAAAATGCATAGACCCTGATCTGCCATCACAGAATTTGCCAGCTAATACAGCTCAATGATATTCACTTGAGATCACTGGTGGACCAAACTACTCAGACTCTGATCTGTGGCAGATTATGTGAAGACAGGTAGGGTCAGTGATATTCACATTTATGGTGGTTGTGTTCACAAATATACAGAGGTCTAGAGCTGGCACATCCAACATCAAAGTTTATTCTGCATTTCAAGTAATAGAGAGTGCTCCAAGTGGAGCCTTTTGATTTGTTTGAATATTTTCAAAAAAAGATTTGAAGTTGAGTAAGTTCAGATACTTTATTCAGCATTTCAGGTAACAGAATGTTACTCCACACTTGGAAATATAACTCAATATTAATAAATTCATCCTCTCGATTGGTCAGAATATTTTCAACCAAGATTAAGAGTTGAGTAAAGTTTTATGAGTTGGAGGAGTGGGGGCTGTGATCTCCAAGATTGGAATAAACTCTGACACCAGTCAATCCATACTAGATTTTAAATATAAAAATCAGTTGTGCAGAATGGATTAAATTCTGAACTCCAGCCAGTTGCATTTCTAGAATTGACTCACAACTTTTGATATTGAGTGTGAGTGTTACCTTAAAACAAACTGTGTATAATTGGCTAGATACGTAAACGTATTTCATAGTTTTTGTGAAACAGTCGTAACCTGCAAGTGCCTTTGTATGAGATTCTCACAAAATATATTGATGAAAGACCAAGTTTTACTTTTGCTCTCCCAACCAGGTAGCACAAAAAATAGATCCTGCTGATAATAAAAAATGGTTCTCCTTTTTGTATGCATTAAATATTTCGAAGAAACAATTTCATCATTAAGATGTTCTTTGGAGAACTTACTTTTACCAAAAAGAAACAAAATATGCCAGCATATGAATAACATGTAAAGTACAATTGGTAACACGGTCTAAATTTATATTGATCAGGGATACTTGTATTCCATACTTTCTTTGTACTTCTTGAAAGGTTCTGCATTTTAATATATTTATTTTTGCACCAGATCTACATGGTAAACTACAACAGTCTTGTTTTATTTCAAATATTTTTAAAAATAAATGTATGATGCTGGAAATAATAACTTTTTCCCCTATAGAAGATAAGTGTCAGAGTCTAAGAAAATTAACATTTATCAGCACAAAATATACTTTCCTAATCTTTTATAAGTAAGCACACAAAATATACTTTCCTAATCTTTTATAAGTAAACATTTTCACATAAAATGTTTGTCATTTGCACTTTTTGTGAGCAAAAATAACAAAACATTTTTAAATTATTACAGTTGTATAGAGATTGAAAAGTACTGCTGATCTTATTAGTTATTCAAAGTGGCCTAACAAGGCTATGCAGACAGATTGCTTTGAATTGGTCAATATCTTAATATTCTCTGGGAGCCACTTGGAAATACAGCATATTCAAAATAAACATTATCTTGAGAACAGAGAAATACATACTGAACCATGCAGAAGCCTTGTCAGTACTGATACACTAATCTGCCTTGTCAGAGATCATGATCCCATTTGACACTTTCCTTTGTACTGACCCATTAACTAGCATTACTGCAGTACTCTCAGAAATCAGCACATCTTCTATTGGAGAGGGACGGGGCGATGGGTCCTGTTAGAGTGACAAATCACATAACTAGTAGTAAATATGGGATGAGGCTGTGAAAGGAGTTGAATATTTCCACAAATATTTTAAGTGCAGATACTTGTACTAAAACAATACCTGATTTAGATTACATGTATTGTTTTGGCCAATTACAGACTATGTTGTTATTCAAAATGCCTTCATGATTAAGGTTTTTCTTCTACTTTATAGCATTGTCTAGAGAGATGTCCAACAAACAAAAAAAGGTTGAAAGCATAAGTGACAATCAGCCTCTTAACAAATTTGAACAGTCAGCGCAAAAGTTTAAAAAAAACGTAATAATCATATTTTGGTTGTATTTAGGAAAGAACAGGAAAGGCAACAGTTACATTTTTGGACATCATGGGTCCAGTATTGCTTATTGTGGGAGAAATTATTGCTGTTGCCACATGAAATTAAAAACAAAAAGACAAAGATTGTGTTAGGCTGAGAGATCTGGCAAGGAGCCATTGACCTCCATGGGATTTGGAATGGCAGTTTCTGAAACTAAACTGGAGGTCATTAAAATCCAAGATTTTGCAGACCTTTTAGTTAATCATAATGTTTGAGATGGCAGATCTGCAATTACTTTCCAGGTTAAATAAGTGTTAAAATATTTTCTCAGATGAATTTGAGTACTGAAAGGTAACAGTTTGGTCCCTCTTGAATACTGTATAATAAACATTATACTGTTATCAGGTTTGATAAGTTTTCAGCCTGTACATTTTATGTACAGCCTAATCTTTTTATCTGTGTTAATGTTATTGAATACATGATTTCAGTATTTATTTATTTATTTATTTATTAAGATACTAAGTATGCATTTCTTTTCATAATTGCACAGCATATTTTTCATTGTTAAGTCATGTGATGCAGAGTTCTCTTTTGTTTTGCCATCATTAAGTTCAAAGAATTGACAAAAATGCATGTCTCTATATGTTAAGTCCAAAGCACATGGAAGAGGTCTTTCAAACTGAAAATCAGTTTATTCAGCAGAAGAAAACACCGCTTCTGCGATCAGTGATTTTTACAGAATTTTATTCAGAATTTTGTTTAATCCAGTAATGATGCTTAAAGTGATTTAGAGCTAGAATTTTCATTTATTTAATTAAAGGGTATGCTTAATCATATTATTGCAATATTGTGTAAACACATTTTGGAATAATGTGTCAGCACACCTTGGAATATTGTGTAAACACACCCCTTTCTTTATTTATTCATAAATCAGATGTGTTTACTTATATTTTACAGTCCTTTTAGATCTATCCAACAAAGTTAGTTGCATAAACATTTGCCACTTTATTTAACCCTATCCAGATATACAGATTCTGTCCCAAGATGTTGTAATGTTGATTAATAAGCACATGTATACAGATACATTAGAAAGAGGTGCAACCGCAGGAAAGACTGTTAATTGTATCTAATAAGTGTAACAATGGCATATGATTAGCAAATACCCTAAAATAATCATTCTTGTAGGTTACAGTTTTCTCATTTACCAGACAAAAATTTTTTACAAATAAAATAAGACCAGGTATTTTAATTCTAGCAGTATCTGAGAAGAGAACAAGAAGGGGGGGGTGCTCAAAGGGGTTATGTTCATAGAATTTTTTTTTTTTTTGTATTAAGCCACAATTGATATACCTCACAGAGTGACAGGTAGTAGCCGCAAATATTATATATTTACGAAAATACTGGTAGTTGTATAAATTTATGTACATGATATAACATTGTTTTAGTTTTCTGTTTTCATTCATGGCTAGATATAGCTGAAGAATGTTGGTACGTATTGTAGCTTCTGACGTCAAAAGTGTCGAGTTAGTAAAGTTTATTAGACTTGTAAGCTTTATGTATTGCAATATGCTGGCAAGTGATGAATACAAGTATTTTTTTTTTAAACTACCTAAATTCCAGAAATTATGTATTTTTGGCCAGCAAAAGAGCAATTAAAGGGATAATGTTTAAATGTTAAAAATAGAGTATGCCTTTTAGGAAAAAAAGCACTATTTTTAAGTTTTTCAAAAATTTTATTCAAGTTTTTGAGTGATGTGTAAAAGGGAGTATTTTCTGTTCTTCTTGCATGTTAAAATTCACAGCATTTAGCTCAGATCTCATTAAAAGACACCTGGTCATTCCATTGATTTGCCATTTTACATATGACCCTTACCTGTAAATGTTTATATCATGGATCTTGAAAGCTCTTCTCGAATATTGTGAAATTTATTTACCAGGTTATCTGTGTCTTTAAATTTAAACCATGTGATAATTATTATATTAATCTGTGATATTCGTTATCTTTATTTACATTAAAATGTATGAGTACAGTGGAACCTGTCTATAAAGGACATTAAAAGAATAGGATAATTTTATCTTTTATTGACATATCTTTTTTATGGAGGCACATCAACTCCTACATGTGTTTTGAATTTTGATGTGTAGTTTTACCCTTATCTCTTGGTGCTCAAGATAATATGCCTCTTTGAAATTAGAAAAGTATCAAGGGAGTGTACTCTAAATGGTGCTCAGGGACACTCAAATGCTTGAAATCACCACTTTATCCCAAGTACTTTTTTGGTATCATTTTTTGGGTACCTTTTCCCATAAATTCTTTACCATTTGGAAAATGGCCTATTCCATTGTATAATCAAGATCTTGTTGGCTTAGTGACATCTGGAATAAACTCAGTTAAATTCCCAAACATTTGTGAAAGCAAATTCTGTGAGTGTTTATTTTTGTAAACATCATTTTTCATGGTTTTGCAAAAAATAACATTTTCATTATTGATTGAATCCATGGATCTGACAAAAATATTTAACATGGTAGACAGATTACATTGGTTCCTCAAATTAATTGCTTGTTACAACTGCAAAATCCTTGACAATTGGTACCCGACACAGAGTTCCCACAGGTCAGAAAATAGGCAGGGAATTTTCAATTTCAGCAAAATTACTGAAAAATTGGAGAATTTTAAGAGTCAGTGAAAATTTAAATTTTAAATTTTATTCAGAAGTCTGAAATTTTGTACCACCAGTCAGGGAACGATAATATGGATGATCACAAGTAAGTACGGTGTGTAATGACCATGGATAGATATGATTTCTTTTCCATGATTGCAGATTTGTTTCATTATAATCTGTCCAGAGGAACCTATACCTTTACTTAAGGGTAGTAACGCTGTTTCCTTGTTCTGTGTACTTGGCAACTTTGCATTTTATAATGCGAGAAATGCAGTCAGTTGCTTTGTTTTATATGTTCACCAATAGAAAGCATGTATCCATGTTTGATATAAAACTTCTGTTCAGAAAAGCTTTTGGTGATGGAAAAATCAGTGAATTCAGATTTCAGTTATCATGGAAACCCTGCCACAAATAGATGCCAATATACAATTTAGACACAAAGGCAGAAAAATATTATTTATAGACTTCAGTCCCTTATCTTCAGTTATAAAGTCAGTTAAAATATGTGTCCCATGTCCATATTACACAGGTGTCCTTTACATAGAGTACAGCTATTAGAATTTTAACTGTAGATTTCTGTTGGTGTCTTTATGGCAAGATTTTCTTTATAAAGAAATGTTCATTATTACAGGTTTTTCTGTACTCGAGATTATTTCTGTAGCTAGTCTGTGATCCTGTATCATAATGTAACTAATATATACAATATACTACAAGTCTAGAATGTCTCATAATCATTCCGTCCAGTTGAATTTTTTTAGCTGATTTTGTTTTTCTGTAGTATAACTATTTCATTTTCTGTAAATATGATTTCCTTGTATAATCATACTTTGTACAAGTACTCTTTTGAAGAAATAGATGAAATAAATTGTCCGTATTGATTGCTCTTAGAAGTTACAGAAGATGGAGCAGGTATGAACAAGGTAGTGAAAAAAGTTTGAACACATGCTTGCACATCTTTTTTAAGTTTTACTTTATTGTAGATACTGCTGCAAATCACAACAGTTTAGCAAAAGTAAATATTAGCAAGTCCTTAATTTCAGCCTATTATTGACACAGAACTTGAGCTAATTACTGATGGAAAAGAAAAGTACATTTTTGATGGCTGTATAAACAAATATGATGCATTATCATATATAGACAGCTATTACTATACAAATTTTTTAAGCATTTTATATACCATTTGTACTCACATATAAGCTGGATCCAACTGCAGACTGCATAGACCCAGATCTACTATTACAGAATGCAACTGTACATCTGGATATGTGTAGTTTGTTAGTAGAAATCAGTAGAATAAACAACATAGATCCTGATCTGCTGGCACATTATGTGATGGTAGACATGGGTCTATGTTGTTTGCAGTTAACCCGACTTACAGTTGAGTATATCAAGTATTTATGTGCATGTACATGGTATGTATATGGTAAAATTTATAAATACCTTTGTCCATTCTAATTTCTGTTAAATTGACTATAGTATTTTATGTGTCAAGATTTGTTCTGTTTTGATGTATGAAATAATTAGAATGTATATATTATACATTCATTCATATGCTGTACACAAGAAATCCATCCAAAATAGTTTCTACATGAGAACAGAATGTATCTATTTATATTAAAAAAGTCCTCATTTTAGTTGCCATGGATAATCAAGTGTTTTAATATATCTTGTATTGCATGCATGCATATATATATATATATAAATATATACACAGGTAAAACCCATTATAACGCAATTCGTTTTAACGTGATTCCGCTTATAACGCGATGGCAGCATGGGTCCCATTTTCTAAGTTAAGGTGACTTCTCCTTTCAACATACTAACGACATGCTCTCAGAAAAGCCAGTTAATTATATCCCAGATTTTTAATCCCAGCACTGCTTTTAATGTTGCCTTAACTTCACTGTGCACCGTTTCCACCATATTGGCATGTATACAATTCAAAACTGAAGTATATTTGATGTCAGATGAAACCCGGTGAACAAAACAAATGATATATGATCAAGAGGGTAGTTAAAACTGATGACATTGAAATTTCAATGCTCATTTTCTTTGGGGAAGTTTTAAAAAATTTGTTAATGCAATCCTGCTTATATCGAGATGTTATTCTTTGGACCCCCGAGCATTGCATTATAACGGGTTTTACCTGTGTGTATATATATATATATATATATACACACACACACACACACACACATATATAAAGTTCTGTACATTCAGTGTACATTCATTTTACGTATTCTTGAGCTGAAAAATGGCTTATAGTTTTACTCTGATGTGTATGTTAAACTCTATCTACCTTTTTGTATGTCAGATTAAATCAAGTACAGTAATACATTAATCAAGGACTATTATAATAAATGCAACAGTGTTTAAAGAAACTTATCAATAGTTTATCATTAGGACTTTAGTAATTTTTAACTCTGTATTCAGTGTTAGACTGTTTTCCATTTTGCCAAGTCAAATATAATTACTGATTTATGTTGTCATGACATATGAGATTTATCAGAATCCCCCATGATGAAGATACATTAACAATATATAAATAGTTAAATGTTTTGCAGTCTTCATCACATCATGTAATAGTTATGGACATGAAATCACAAGCATGAATCCCAGGAAAACAAGACAAGAGATTTAAATATGTTACACCAGTTAAAGTTTATGATTAACAAAAATTGTAAAAAAGTACAGTACACAGCTGAAATCTTGAAGTGCAATGAGGCCAAATATTTTGTTAGAGTTTCCTGTAGTTTTGAGTTTTCCAAGGTTGCAGACAAGAGAAAAGTTTACAAAGGTAGTGAGCAAGTCATTTTGGTAATGCTGTCTGATTGAATTACTCTTATTAAAAGCTTCTAAAGTTTTATGAACAGTTTTTTGCTGATAAGTAACTCTCAAAAAGTTATTTTTGCATGGGATTAATTTAGTTATTTTACAAAAATATAATTACATAATTTTATTAATTTACACAAATATAATTACTCTAAACTATGCTTCACATTGCTTTCAATATTTTAGTCTTCATGAAGTTAATATACCAAGCACTGCTCACACAATCTTATGAACACAGGTTACCAAGCAGTGCTCACAGTCTTATGAACACAGGTTACCAAGCACTGCTCACACAATCTTATGAACACAGGTTACCAATCAATGCTCACACAATCTTAAGAACACAGGTTACCAATCAATGCTCACACAATCTTAAGAACACAGGTTACCAATCAATGCTCACACAATCTGATGAACACAGGTTACCAATCAGTGCTCACACAATCTGATGAACACAGGTTACCAATCAGTGCTCACACAATCTGATGAACACAGGTTACCAAGCAGTGCTTATACACTCTTATGAACACAGGTTACCAAGCACTGCTTATACACTCTTATGAAGATAAGATAACATGCATTGTTCATACACTTGTATGAACAGAAGTTACCATGAATTGCTCATGCACTCGTTCCTGGAAATTTTATCTGACAACCTTAGTGTCAGAGAAAATATCTTGCCATTCAAAGACAAATTTTGATATTATTTTCCTCATGGTTAAATTCTTGTATGCACATATCCTTAAAAAATGTTACTATTTATGTTTCAATGAATATTTATAATGTAGGGCAGCTTTTATTTTCAAAATCTTTCAGTAATAATTTGTTGATCTGTCTGAGTTTGTTTTACTTAAAGGTTATAAACAAATATTTTCTGACTTGAACTATTGATTTTATATCCTGACCTATAATTTATAGAGGTTCAGCATTAACATTTTCCCATATTCCCCTCCTTTTACATGAATATCCCTATCAGAAATGCATTTTTTATGCTTAATAAGTAATTCAAGAAACTTTTTTCCAGATAAAGGGGCAAAAATAGAGAAATACTCATACATAAATTATTTTTTTCTGATTCTGCAAAGAAGAATGTGTTAAGTCTTTGAAATTATCAGGGCTGTTTTTTTCTTTCCCTTACATAACATTCACTCAGATTGCAGGATTTTTGCAAAAGTGGCAAAGATGGAAGTGCCTAAAAAATCTTTTTCTTTTTAAAACCTGAAGTACAGCACATATTTTGATCACAAGTCAGTACAACTACAAACAGCATAGACTTATATCTGCTGTTGCATAATGCACAGGCAGATCTGGGCCTGTGCAGTTTGTTAGTAGTAATCAGTACAACAAACAACATATGCCCTGATCTTCCAGAGCATTATGTGATGGCAGATCAGGGTCTGTGTTGTTTGCAGTTGGACACGACTTACATGCGAGTATATATGGTAATCTTTCCATTTAAGAGGACCATATATCAGGTGGAATATGCTCATCTCTAATTAATTGTGATTAATTCTGATGGTCATACTCTTGTAGTACTCTCTTGTTCCCTCTTTTCCAGTGTATTGTTGAAATTGTACCAGTTTTGTCCATTTTTATGTATTCTCTTGAATGTAATGCACATCCAACTGGAAACAGTCGAGATTCTGGCCTGGAGATAAAAAACCATCAGCTTTAGTTGGAGTTCTCATTTTCAGTGAATTAAAACTGATGTTTCAAAATAAACCCCATCTGATTCATCAACTTATAATCTGAAGCTCATGGGGTTTTATTTCCAGGCCAGATCTCCTTTTCATAATATATAATTGATTTTAAGTATACAGCATAGAATGTAATCTTTGACAAATTATTCAGCAGGAAATCTGGGTCTACACTACTGATATAGTTGGATACACATTATACAGTTGCCCCTGTCTATAAAGCACCTCAGTATAACACAGTCTCTGATGCAACACAGGTATTTTCATGAATCTCATTGTACTGGCTGAATTATATATTACCATACAAGGTACCCCAGTATAAAGTGATCTTTCCCATATAACTACACATTCATGTCTCCCCAGAATAGCACTGTAGTGAAGGAGCGGTGTGCTTTGTATTATTGACCCTAGTTTAAGGCAGTCTCATCTATGCAATGGTACACTTCCATGACTTTCCAGAATAGTGTTAGAGTGAGGGAGCACTGTATTATGTATCATGTGCTCCATTAGAAGTTGATCATGACATCCTGAAACAGTGTTATAGTGAGGGAGCACTATACTGTGTATAATGTACCCTGGTATAAGACAGTCTCACCTACATCACAGTAGACTTTCTTGCCTCCCAAACAAGCATTATAGTCCAGGAGCACTGTACTAGAATGATGTAACCCAATACAGGGTGATCTTGTTAATATTATAATACACTTTCATAGCTCCTCAGAACAGAATTATTGCTAGGGAGCATTGTTGATGAATATTTTTAGTAGTTTACAAGTTTACCTTATAATTTTGTGAGTTTCACATTAGAAATTTCAAGTACTAAGTAATTTTTCACAACATTTTACAGTGTATAAAAAAGTGGTTTTCTGTTCAACACGTCATGGATTTGTATGCCGATATCCAAAGTTGTACTGAATTCTGTAACAGAAGCCTCCTTTTTTGCTTTTAGAATATTAAAGTTAAGTGTAAAATTATCTTTGAAAAAACGTTACAAATATTATAATCTTTTTCCCCATCTAAAAAATGCTTTGGAATGCCATAACAAAGAAAGTATTTGAACATATGTTGAAAGTTTATAATGCCCAAGATTATTTTGTTTACTTTCTAAAGAGCAGCTGGTAACAAATGGCCATGTTATTTTATTGTAAAATTCTGTTGCTGAAAATATCTATTGATTAATTGACCTTCCAGCTATTTTTTTGATTGACCTAACTGTTGGTAGCTAGCTGCATGTATACCTTTTTTCAAATTTGTATTCACAGTGAGTTATGATAGTTGACTCACATCTACATCCATATAATTTTTCATTTTATTTTACCTGCATTTCATTAGTAGGTTATGATAAATAAAATCTAAAGGATCCATTTCTATTGGTATGGTGATTTTTGTCATGTCATCGAAACAACAAACAAAAGATAATAAGTAGTCTACGGAATTGCAGAAATGTGTTGTAATGGATGGGGTCTTTCAACACAAGTAAATACATGTTTAGTTTGGAGTGAATGTTACTTTACTTGATTGTATATAGATTACTGTAATGTAGTTGTAGTCACAGTTGTAGGTTTACACTGTGCTGTAGACAAATTTAGCCAGTCATACTGGTACAAATGCATTCGTTGTTGGTGGTTTCTTTGAAGCCTTCCTGTCTTTATGGCTTTGGAACTCTAGTTCCCTGGGCAAATTCCAAACTACATGACTTCCATAAAGAATTTTTGAAGTTTACCTAAGAAAGTAATACAAGCTGTTCACTGAATCTGACTTGATAAAACCTTAAGGCAAAACTATTAATATAGAATGGTAAAAATGACAAGGATGCCATGGACATAATAACACCAGAAAAAATTCCTGTTCCCCACCATACTAATGCACATAGGACAAAAATTCACAATTGAAAAATGTCATGGGTAAAAAGGAATTCAACAGTGCTGTCTGCAAGATTTTGAAACTCGGAGACAAGAATAAACTCTGGATCAGAAACTGGGGGGATGTGAAAATATACATTATCACCAGATGAATGCAAATTTTTTAGTAAATTATGTTTCTCCTATAATATTTACCTGATCACATTATTGTTATAAATATAAGTTCTACTACCTCCCTAATTCAGTCCTCCCAAAGACAAAAATGTGTCTTTTTCATCCATAATATGACAAAGGGCAATAACTCTTGACCATTACCCCCCTTGCTGCCTACAGATGGCAGCAAGGGGGGTGATGAACATTATGAAACAGGATACTCGCATTGCAGGGTAGATGGGGCGGTATTAAAGTAAAGTGATCAGGTAAGTATTCATGGAGAACATAATTTACTTCAAAAATTGGCTTTGCATGCTCCTTCAGATACGTTCCACGATCATATTAACATTAGGAGAATGGGTAATAGAAGGAGAGAAGCTGAGCATTCAACCTATACCCTATGTAACTTCTAAGGGGGGAATATTGGATTCCCCACATGAAGGTTGGCTCACTCTCCTGATTATGAGCAGCACAACCAGAGACAACATGGTTCACAGTAGTAAGGGAAAAGGCCGATTCTATCTCAAAGACCTCTCTCCACCCCCTCCCTCTCTCAGAACAAATACAAATTACTCTCTCAGAGACCCTAAAATTCCCACCCCAAATGATTTTCTAAAAACTAAAAGGCCGATCCTAGCTCAAATATATTTTGAGATTAAATGTGCCCATCCCCAGACTACTACAGTAATGCAGTCTGGAAAATCAATACTCTACAGTGTTTTGCTTGTAACAGATGTTGCCTCATGTACGCAGCCTGAAAAATGAATAATCATTTATCAGCCAAGCCAGGTGTACATGTTCTAGAACATTCCAGAAAACGCCCACACAAAATGACTCATAATCATGGAATTTCTAGAATGTCATAGTCATGGAATTTCTAGAAAACACCCACGCAGATCTATTAGTATATAAGACAGGTAAAATTTTCTTCTGAGGCACTTTCAAGAGGACGTCTTCACCGAGCGGAATCAGGTAAGTGGCATTTTTCATATATTATTTTTTATTGTTTAGATAATATTTCATACCCTATCATTATCATACTTTTTTTTAATAATCTTTTTCATACCTACTAACTCTCATTGGTAGAATATCTGTTAACATACTGTCAATAGTACGAAACTCGCGTATTAAATCGTCCATATCATATTTTATACCCCGCAAATAAGATCGTATCTGATCAAGTAATTTTTTATAGGTGATACTAGCCGTTTGGCAACTATTTTTTTTAGTCGCTAGTCGAGGTTCAATCTTTTTACACGCTGTTGTAAGAGAAACACCAATGCCCGATATTATTAACAAAAACGGGTTTAATGATGCACCATTCGAAATTATACCAGATCCGGTCAATAACAGCGGTAAATATGATATTACTCGAAGTATTTTGGTATAGTATTTGTAACATTTTTTCACGCACCAAAGTTTTTTTTATGATAAAATTTGTAATATTGCATTAGAGCGTCCACATCTTGTTTTGGAATTTCTTTTGAAATGTGATTGAAATCAAATATATATTTTTTCATTATATAATATTAGTTTACAACAATGCTGGTTTGATTAAGTGACTAATTGTGGTGTTTCAGCTACAAATTCCAAACACCACCAGTAAGACGTTGCAGTTATTGTTTGATCATCTGCTTCCAGTAAAAATATTTCTTCAGCATCTTTATTTAACACTATAGATAAAACTCCAGAGAAAGCATCGGTTGAATGACGCCACGGAAATGTTGTAGTATAAATTTTAAACTTTGCAGAGCTAAAGATAGACAGTCTATACACACCAGTAACTTCTGCGGTATGTTTGATAGTGTTATTTTGCTGTGACCATGTTGCTAATCCTGATGCTACTGTATACACGATATTTTTAATCTGTCCATGTGGAATTTTAATCAGATTAGTTTTTTGAACAATATTAGGTATTCCACTGACAATGTCGTTGAGTTTCATGTTAACGTCGGCTAGTTTTATGTCAACGGTTGGTTGTTCCCCAAAAAATTCTTTTAAAGGCTTGTTTATATTTCTACGAAAATTTAAGAACGTTTCTACATGTCTAGAAAAAGTAGCACTAAGTGTAGTCATTTCATCACCGATTGTTTTTAACGAAGTTGAAATAGGAATTTCCTTATCATCAACATACTTTTTCGTTGCAGCATCAAAATCATATTCCGGTGTTCTAAGATTATTAATGCCGTTATTGTTCATGTTGAGAAATGCACGCATTATACCGCCGTTGGCCAATACGTACTTAGATTCTTGATCATCGACATATTTTTTTTGTTGCAGCGTCTATATCTACAGCTGGATTTCCAAGGTCTATAATTTTATTTTGATTCATAATAATGTCACCCGTGAATGAATCACCAGCTCTTTTGACATAATCGTTAATTGACCTACCGGAATCTTGTATCTTACCTTGATTAGTAAAAGTAACAATATTATTAACAACCGCGGTGGGAATTCGTACAAGTACATTTGACAGTTGTACATTACTCGTCTTTAATCGTCCTTGTTTATCCTGGAAAATAACAACTTCATTTTGATCTACACTTGTGACATTTAATAAATTATCAATTTCATTTCTTAGCTGATCTAGAGTTGCGTACTTGGATAAGTCACCTTGATAACCTTCAGTCAATAAATCTTCTGTTAATGTTCCAAATTTTGTATAGTAGCTCATTATTTATTGTCTTATATAAAATTGTCAACATTAGTTAGTTTAATATTACATAAAATTATATAACAACAATGGCGATGATATTAAACTTTGATACAGAGCGGTTGGTGAAACACAAACATAACAATGAACTTCCAGATTGTCATTATCTTATTGTTGGGCGAACTGGATCGGGAAAAACAAATTTGCTTATGAACTTGCTTCTTGGCGATAATTTTAACTACGATCGAGTTTATATTTATACAATTAATCCACAGCAAGATAAGTACGAGCTACTAAGCGAATATAATGACAAACTTCGTGATGATCTTGAGGCTGGTGAAGATTTTTTTTATAATCAGACAGCCAGAAGATCTTATTCCAGTTAATCAGCTTGATGCATCTGAACATAAGATAGTAGTTTTTGACGATATTCCGCTAAATAATACGGAGATGAATAAAATAAGATCATATTTTTCACTATCGCGAAATAAAAGGTGTAATTCTATTTATTTAGCTCAAGGTTTTTATAATGTTGACAGATTTATTCGGCGAAATACCGGTTGTTTTATATTATTTCCGGGATTGGACAATGTTGACGTCAGAAATATTGCGAACGAACAATGCGGTGACGTAACAAAAGATAAATTTATCGAACTTTATCATAAAGCTACAAAAGATAAATATAACTTCGTCTTATTTGATAAACTTGCACATGATCCAACTAAAATGTTTCACTGTTGTATTGACACTTACTTACAGTAAGGCGTTTCAATTTTATAAAATTTATATATAATAATTATGGACAAACGAGCAAAATATAGAAAACATATAGAAGATCTGAAAAAACTTGCTCAATCTCAAGCAGCATTTAAGCAAAAAGTACAGCAAGCACGACGTGGGCAAATAACTGCCGCAGAAGTAGCAACTGCAGCTCTCAAACCAGTTACTGAAGCACTACTTGGAAAACAACCTGAAACTAGGACGCTGTCAGACGAAGAAGTTAAAAACTTCAAGAAAAAGGTTTAGTCGGGCTTGTTAAGGAACAACAAGAAGCAGCTGCTGCAAAAATTATTAGAAGATCTGATGAAGAAAAGTTAAAGTTAGCTAGAGAACTTGTAAAACATATTGCTGATCCTGCTGCTAGACAAGCTGAATTAAGACTGCTATTAAATAATCCATTTTTACTTGAACAAAGATTATCAGAAAGAGTATTAGTTGATCCGATTATAATTAGGTTAGAAGATATAGAGAAAAAAATTGAAATACCAAAAAGTATGAGTCAAATAGCACTAGAGGAGATGTATGAGGAAGAAAAAGCTAGAAAAGAAGCATTTAGAAAAGAACATGGACTAGATATCCAAGACGAGCAAAATGTTAAAGATATTCTAGAGAGTATAAATGACGAAATAAGAAATTACGAGTATGAAACGTTTAACGAAAAATACAATTTTAAAATGTGAGAATACAAAATATTTAAAAAACTGATTACAACGCTGAAGAAAAAATTAAAGAGCTAGAAAAAATTAAAGAAGAAAGTAAGAAACATTTATACGATGTAAAACCGGAAAATGAAAACTACGGAGTCAGTTCCAAACAATACCGAGAAGGTATTATCGCCGATCTTTATATCAAAGCTATTCGTAAT